>QLSS01000844.1:0-28127 GCA_024372645.1 Trichomalopsis sarcophagae | reverse complement strand
AGCAAATTAGATTTAGCGTACATAAACCTGCCACGAGTAATCGTGTAGATTAAGATCAATTAGCATCTGTCGTGCCACGAAGGACTATCCAGTTCAGGTCACATATTAGAACGAATACACTGTAAGTTTAGTTTTATTGTATCAACATCAAATTAACTATAAGATATCAACGCACAAGTAATAACATCTTGTAAGAAACTGTATTGTCTGCTGAGTTCTGGGTTGTCTCCAATAAAACAAAGATAACAATTCAATCAGTTGCTACAATTATTATTCTATTAATTAAGAGTGATCCATATAATAACCTAAATCCTAAAGAAGTAAACAGTAAGATAATCAAGTGCCTATAAAACCAATAGTAACAAAAGTAAGAACTTCAGGACAAGCACAACGTCCGCGCGTAAGTATAAAAGCGGACTCAGCTTCGTCCACCAAAAGCAGACAGCCTACAGCCCGAGCACTAGAGTGTCCGCGCATTAGAGTGTCCGCGCATGTCCCACAAACGCGACGGTCTCGCGTCCACTTGTGCAATTAGATACACATTGTATACCTATATATCTAGTCCATTCATTCAACTTAAGTATCTCTAGTAACAATAAAGCTCTCGAGTTTATGCTAGTTCTCGCGAATAAATAATTATTTGTAAAACTCACGCAGCCCGTATTCCTATCAAATACGGTCTTTACAAACGTATCTTAACTCACTAGTGATTGAATAACTGCCATAAAAAACGCAAATGCGTAACTGAAAATCTTGATTTTAACAAATTGTTAAAACAAAAACAGAAAAAAATGAGCCTAGGTATAGATTACAATCCATTAAATAGAAGCTGAATTGTAAGCGATACAGTTTTCAATTATACAAAATATACAGGGTGAGAAACAAGATTTTGAAGCTTAATTCCTCTGAAACTAACTGGTTTCGTAAACAACCCAAACATAGGGATCAAGGTACTATATAATGCTAACTAAATCCAAAATTTGAACTTGATTTATTCCTTTTTACTCCAGTTACCGCGTCACGTAGAAAAACGACTTTTTTCAATTGTTGATGTTTTTCTCAGGATAAGCCTCATGAAATGACTTGAAATTTAAGCAAAATATAGTCCTAATTACGTTCAATAATCATGATTTTTTTTAGAAAGAGTTACAATTTAGTTTTCGAGTTAAAACTTAATGTTAATTAATGTTAATTTCGAGTTAAAACTTAAAGTTAATTTCAAAAATTTGAGCTTTATGGTGTGTAATAAAAAAACGACGAACGATAATATAAATTTTCCGCAGTCAAAATATAGGTAATTTTATTTTCTTTCAGGTACATATTAATTAATTTACTTTCGTCAACTTTTTCAATAACTTTATTAGAAAAAACTGAAATCTCAAAACTAAAAAATCGATATAAAATAAAAGAGTCGAAAAAAATGTAAAAAACGGACTTTTATTCCGCTGAGTATTTGTAAAAACATAGAAAATGAGACTTGGTGGATTGAAATTCACTAACAATAAGTAGAAGTTGAGCTAGAGGCGATAGAATCGAACAAACACACACACACATCCATACGGACATTTCTAAAAACACTATTTTTCGACTTCAAATACCTCAAAACATATTACCCACATGTTTTGACATAAACTCTAAGAATTACTATTACAAGGCTTCCTTAGGAAAGAAGCAAAAATGTCAGTAAAAAGTTTCTCACGCGAATAATCGCACGACTAATCGCGCGATTTATTTCCGTAGGGGTTGACACAGCAGCTCTGAAGTTAGAACAGGAGGAGATCAAGAGAAAAGAATTAAAAGATCCCTAATATTGTTCCTAACCTTACTTTAGTTTTTCAACAAGATCGTAAGAAGCGTTCGGCTGCTATCAACAAAATTGTACGTTTCGCGCGTGCCCAGCCTAAGAAATGTGTGTTAAAGCCCTACTACAAGAAATCGCGCGGAAATCGCGTGAGGTTTTCGACCAATTTCTCGCGCGATATATGAAAAAAAATGTCAGTAAAAAGTTTCTCGACAAGATTTATTTATTTTTTTATTTTTTATTTATTTAATCCAGAATATTACAGCGTATAACTATTACAGTTATACTCAGAAATCTTGCAGAGGTAAACAGGTTACCTGTTCGCAAGCCCTGGCATTACATACTAAAAAAATACAAATATAAAAAACGCTTAAAACTAGTAAAAAATAAACTTTCTATCTTATTCTATATTTCCCAGAACAAAACAAAAAGCATCAATCTCGTGATCATTAGCTTTTTAAGTAAAGCTTCCTCTGCTTAAATTTATTTCGTACGCAGTGATAACAGAATCATTAAAATAATAACAATGTTGAATAACCCCAATACATAGTTAATAATTTATTTTAATCCACCTCCTTATTAAATTTTTACCCGATGGTTTTTTTATATCTACTACTTTTAGATCATTTGGTAGTGCATTGTATGTAATGATAGCTTTGTTAATACTTTTCTTATCACTGACTCTTTTATAACTTTTAGGTACAATTAAACTCTTTTTCCTAGTAACACTAGTAGAACTTAGGTACTGGGTTTTGAGGTCGTTAAAATGTAGCCTTATTGCCTCGAAGATAAATAGTTGTTCCAGGTTTAGAGGGCTGTCATGTACGTTGAAACTGTTTTTATTAATTACTTTCAGTATTTTCTGTTGCAATTTTTGCACTAGATCTCGATTATTTTTATACACTCCACCCCAGGCTAGGATTCCATAGCTTATCATGCTATGGAAAAAAGCATAATATATCATTTGTAATGTTACCGTCGACATGATGTTAGCTAGCTTGTAAAAAATATATACTAAGTACTTCGTTTTCTTAATTATATATTGAACATGTTTATCCCACTTTAAGTTATAGTCAAATACAATTTCAAGGTATTTACAGCTCTCCACTCTAGTCAACAATCTATCCTGTATTTTAACTTCTATGTGAGCAGGTACACTGTTACAATAGCTTCCGAATGTAATAAAGACTGTTTTATGTACATTTAGCGATAATTTATTCACTGTCAGCCAGTTATCTATGACCAACAAGAATTCATTCATATTACTTTGAGCCTCTAACCAATTCTCTCCGGTGGCAATTATCGCAGTCTCATCAGCATAAGACAGTACAGAGTCCAGGGGGAACTCCTTCAAGATATCATTAATATATAATATAAATAGTAGTGGCCCCAGGATAGTACCCTGAGGGACACCTGTGTTTATTAGCAAAAAATCACTTTTGCATTCTTCAATTTTAACTGTCTGGTATCTATGATCAAGATAGCTTGAAAGAAGATCCAAAGCCTGACCCCTAATACCTATACAGTAAAGTTTTTTAAGCAGTAATTTATGATCTACCGTATCAAAGGTCTTGGCCAGATCAAGAAAAGTTACAATAGTTGGTATATTTCTATCCATATTATTATATAATACTTCAGTGATATAATTTAACGCATCCTATGAGCCAATATTTTTTCTAAATCCAAATTGATGCTTAGATAGAATATTATTTTTATGGACAAATTCATACAACCTACTGTATATTATTGTTTCAAAAATTTTCGCAATGTTAGATATAAGTGATATCGGCCTATAATTATTGATGCTATGCTTCTCACCTGCTTTATATACTGGTACAATTTCAGCCTTTTCAGAGAATCAGGCCAAACCGCATTTTCTATACACATATTGAAGATATGTGTTAATGATGCAGACATACAACTACCAAGAATCTTTAAGGTCTTGCTATTGTTATGTCCTAAGCTATTGAAAGCTGTCGTCGGACAGTAACTCTACGGGTTATTTCGCTTTTATAAGCACGGACGAAGACAAAGCTTCAGAGAGCGAATCTGAGCGCCGTCGTCCCAGCACCTCCCCTCAACAACTTTGAACTCGGCTTCCAAGCGGAGGATCTCGAATCGAATGGGGCGACAGGGATCAGGAGCTTTCAGTTAATAATTCACTCTCGTTTTAAAATGACATAAAGTATATTCAATTGCCACAAAATTTGGTAACGCTCGCTCGCAACTGGCTAGATTTCCGTATTATTTGATTATTAAAAATAACGAACCACAACGTAATAATGATAAATACACAATTGGAAATAAAGCGATGTAATAATCTGAATGTTCGAGTTGTCTCAATAAACGAAATGTTCTAATTTCTCACGCCGATGTTAATTTTTCTAAGTGTCTGCACCGATTCGAATTTTTCTAAGCTGTACCGATTCGAAATATTCTAAGTTTTGACCCGTCGGAAATTTTATAAGTCCCGATGCACCGAAATACTTCTAAGTAAAATACTGAACCAGATTCGGGCAGAGCTTTCGCGTGGTAACGAATTTTTGATTCAGACTGGCGATCTGCGGACCTGTTGCTGGGCTTTTTTATACTCTCGTAGGAGAGGTACTCTCCGATTTTCATTTTCTCGGAGGGGTGGGTGTTTGACCAATTAGGAGGCCTAGATGCAGCTTCTTGCCTTATATGGAACTTTTTATGCATGTGACGTTGCTGTTAGGGCCAATCAGAAAACCAGAGTAAAAATCCTCTCCTCTAGTACATCGAGTCCCCTCGTGCTCTTCTCCTATCAAATTCGTCTCTGATTTACCTTCTTTATCTATAGACTCATGGAAGCTTCTTCTGTGCATTTTGAGCCGACTTACAGCGTTGCGTGCTTCGTGGCCTCTCTTCATTGCCCGTGCGTCGCTTTCGTGTATGCGCGGTCCATGATGTACAGTAGACTTCTTGTTTTTTTTCCTCTGCTCTACTTGCATCCGCTGTATTCCCATCGTGGAACCGAGATGTGTGTGTATCGGTATGCTCCGCTTAGCTTTGAGTTTCTGCTATAATGCCGCAATGTGTACGTGCATATCGGTGTGCTTCGCTTGGTCTCTTGCCTCTGCTGTAGAGTCGTAGTATGTGTGCGCGCATATTGGTGTTTCGTTTTATTATTATTTTGCGTGCATTTACTATTATTGATTTTCTTAATTGATTTTACTTTGAGTTTAATTATCTTACGTTGTCGTTCCTTATTCTTATCCTGATAACCCAATTAATTCAATTAATTATTGAATTTGTTGAATCAATTGTAACTTATTGTATGCTACATTCTAGTAGGAAGGGTATTTATGGCTTTATTTTATAATAGCTTATCTTATAGAATTTTAGTATTTTTTAAAATGCGAAAGAAAATGAGCATTTCACACTATTTATGTTATCAACACCACCGCTTTTTAGCTTCAGGTTGTTAATTATATTCATTACCTCAATTCTCAACCACAAAGATCGTAAGAAGCGTTCGGCTGCTATCAACAAAATTGTACCTTTCGCGCGGGCCCGGACATCAGATCAATCTAAAATTTTAGTTGCGTATGGAAAAAACCATTACTAAACTGTGCGAAGTTTCATTCTTTTCCTAAGAACATGACGTTTGGGATGAACTACCTTAAGAATTTCGCAAATCACCTATTATTTAAAGCTGTATCCGCCCCCTTACTCTCTAAACCTAACTTTAAAAATCAGGAATCGAACCCTACTCAAAAAAATCTCGCGAAAATCGCGTAAGGATTTCAACTAATTTCTCGCGAAATTTTCGCATTTTAAACAATTTTAGTTTATTTAAAAATTTTTTCAAATAAACTACGTCGAATTAAACTACAAGACGAATCGTGCAATAATCGCGTGAGAAACTTTCTACTGACATTTTTTTTATGTATCGCGCGATAATAGCACGAAAATCGCGCAAGAAATTGGTCGAAAATGTCACGCGATTTTTTTTTTAGCTAAACCCAAGGGTGGTCTTGTTACACCAACAAATCCAGGTTTAAAACCCTTTTCTAGAAAATTGCACAAAAATTCCTGGCTCAAGTAATCGCATTCTAACAGATCTACATCAAAATCGCCAATTACGAGATGATTTTTGATATTTTTCTTTATAATTAAATATTTATTTAGATCCATTATAAATTCAGTCTTAGGTATTTCGTGTGACCTGTATATGAACGATATTTCAATATTACTATTACTATTTAACTTAATTCTAGTATTTACAATTTTAATTCTACCATATTTAACTACTTCTGTATTTTATACTAAATTATTATTAACAAAGACTATAACCCCATCGTTTTTATTTAACCTACTATCGTTGTAATAGCAGTCATATTTTCAGTTGGTTTGTAAAATGCTCACTTTCTTTCGCATTCTTAAAATACTAAAAACTAATAAAATTAGTTATTATAAAGTAAATCCATCGATGACCTTCCTACTAGAATGTAGTATATATAATAAGTTATAGCAAATTCAACAAATTCAATAATTAATTGAATTAATAAGAATAAGGAACGACAACGTAAGGCGAAATAAACACGAAAAAATAGTTAAACTCAAAGTAAAATCAATTAAGAAAATCAATAATAGTAAATTCACGTAAAATAATAAAGATAAAATAAAACACCGAGATTTATACACACAGTACGACTCTACAGCAGAAGCAAGAGACCAAGCGAAACACACCTATATGCACGCACATACTACGTCTTTATGGCAAGAGGCGAATAAACGAAATACCGATATGCACGCACATATTGCAGCTCTGCATCAGAAGCAAGAGACCAAGCTAAGCACGCCGATGTGCGCGCACACACCATGACTCTACGGCAAGAGATCAAGCGTAGCACACCGATACGTACGCACACATTACGACTCTACGGCAGGAAACTAAGCAGAACACACCGATACTAATACTGAACCACTACAAAATATAATGAATACAGCACAGCACAAGCAGAAGAAAAAAAAAACAAGAAACCTACTGTACATCATGGACCGCGCATACACGAAAGCGACGCACGGGCAATGAAGAGAGTCCGTGGAACGCGCAAGGTTATCGGCAAGTGACACATAAGTCACGCGCGCTAGAAGCTCGAGGAGCTGCCAAAGAGGACCCGGCGCAAGTCGCCTCAAAATGCACAGAGGAAGCTTCTAGGAGTTTGCAGATAAGGAAGGTAAATCAGAAGCGAGTTTGACAAGAGAAGAGCACGAGGGGACTCGATGTACTAGAGGAGAGGATTTTCACTCTAGTTTTCTGATTGGCCCTCGCTGCAACGTCACATACGTAAAACGCTCCATATAAGGCAAGAAGCTGCATCTAGGCCCCCTAATTGGCCAAACACCAACCCCGCCGAGGAGACGAAAATCGGAGATCGCCTCTCCTACGAGAGTATAAATGATCGTCAGTCTGAATCATTAACCCGAAAGCCGCCGATAGGACGTGCTGGGAGCAGAGCAGGCCATTGCGGAAACAAAAGAAAAAATAAGTGAATTTAATCACACAGGCTGCATGCCCCTATTGCGCCTTTCTCTCTTTCTATCTCATAGTTAGAATTCCCATTAGCCCCTCATTCGCGACAACTACATTACGATTAAAGTAATGTCCTTACAACCCTCTCTCAGAAAGAACGGACTCTGCGATAGAGAGTTTAATTAAAATCAGTGCGTACAACGAAACAGTGCGAGTTCGAAAGATTTTTCGGGCGGTTACTGGAGGCCGTTCTATAAAATAGATCGCGAAGGTAGCCAAGCACCGACGGCGCTCAGCTTCGGCCTCTGAAGCTTTGTCCTCGTCCGTGCTTATGAAAATGAAATAACCCGTAGAGTTACTGTCCGGCGATAGCTTTCAATAGCTTAGGACATAACAGGATCATATCAGTTCATATATACAGTGATTATCTTGTTCGAAGGTTTCAGTGCATATTACTACAGATGGTTTGATACTGTCACGTCAACTTATTATAATGTAGACTCGCCGCTCAACGCACCCGCAGGTAACATGTCGACTAACAACATACCTCACCACGGTATTGGGTATATTCCACGGCAGACATATCAGAGGCCAAACAAACCAACGACAGTCGGCAACGCAGAACACGACAAAACAACCAAGCTACTGACACGCGCGGCAACGGATGAAATAGCAACGATCCTGAATAAACCAGGTCAAACAAGGGGAGATACCCCTCACCTACCGGACAATAAGGAATCCATCAATCTTAGACGAACGATCCAAATAAGTGGGAATCGATACGACAATGAGGGAAATTACAATAAAGAAAACCATTGCAGCTGGACAGACTAGGGGACGCGCACGAGACGCGCTGATTAACAAAAGGGTCACCCACCCCAACGGAGACTCACACCCTTCCTAACTCCTGATTGGCCAAATCCTTCCCTATGCTTATGCATTACCCACATCCCTATAAATACCAATGGAAAGCAAGGAGGAGTATTCTTTCGTATTCCAGAATTCCTACTGGTAGGAAAATCCTCTGCCCGACTCGCGACTTAAACTATTATTCTGTAGTTGAACTTAGAATTAGAGCGTTCCCCAAGTTCTTGGACTCAGTCACATTTCTACCTCAGACACGAGTTGTGCTCAGTCGAGGACTTGTATCTTGTACTATTTTATTATCTAACGAGTCAAATAAACTATTTCTTTTAATCACTCAACTCTTACGTACAGATTATTACATCTCAAACTACGCGCCCTTTGAGACGAACTACGACGCCAGTACGAGAGCGGGGCACCCTATCGGTAACAACGGATTGAGCTTCATTATGGTAAGTCGTTTCTCCAGTAAACCTTCGATAATTTATATCAGTAACTTTATTGTGTCAGTATTTAAAGTGTAATCCTAACTAATTCAATACATAAAGAATCCACTCTGAGTTTCTTCGGTTTGCGAGCTATCGCTATCGTCAGTCAGCCGAGCTACCGGTCAAGTCGTGCACTTCTTTACCTTTTTTCCTAGGCGGTACTGTGCGAGCGGACTGCGCTAAATAAAAGGTCTCTTCGACTCGGATTTCATAATTATTTTTAACGTGCGAGTATTCGCTCTGTGCGGCCACCCGGACGTAACAATACATAGACTCTCAAATGAAATTTTCACTTTATCGAAATTAGCATTCATACTTCTAACATTTAGGTGCATAATTAAATGATTTTTTTTAACTAATAAATTTGTTAAGATTATCAATACAATTACAAGTTCTCTCTTTCCGAATTGAATCATTACTTATAGTGTCTAAATGTTCAAAAGTAGCCATTTTTATCTATTTAAATTTAGATTTTTACCGCTTCTAAGTCTTGATCCTCTCTTAGATTCAACTTGCGTAGAGAACGGCTGTTGTCTCGTTGCAGAATTCCGTCGACCTTGTTGTTACGTAGTTCCAGCTTTGATTCGATCTTAATTTTTCTTGGTTATATCGGTTTCCGTTGAACCTTGATATTTTTGGGGCTGTTGATAATTTACCGTCCTTGTATGGTAACCTGAGATCGTAGATAGTAAGGTAGGTTTCATCGGATAATCGATTCTTTCTATGTATGAGTTTTTTTTGTATATGTTGCTTAGATTGTGATCACTGGCAACATGTTTAATGTCAAAATTGGTGTTATAGTTAATATTATAATATTTACAATTTAGTCACTTTGTTATATTGTTTGAGCAGTCATTGGTCTTATGACTATCTGCACATTTCATACAGACTATATTATTTTTGCATTTGTTTCCACTATGACCATATCTACCACAGTTGAAACATGGTCTTATACTTAAATAGTCGTAGACTTTGCAGCTTTGGTACCCTACAAAGATTTTGCTGTTATTCTCCTTGATGAACTTGTATACATCAGAGGGAACCTGCATTAATACTGTTGTATCGCTACGTTTGTTTTTGTACGTACGTTTGTTTTTGTAGGGCTATGCCTGAAATATATCCTATTTGAAAAATTACTGAAATTCCTCGAGTTTATATCACTCTCTATTTCAGTTATATCACTCAACTATTTTTATTTTAGGATTTATAAGTTCTTCTTTCATAACCTCGCAAACTCCTTCGAAGCTTTCCTTTAGTACAGCTTTAGTTAGATCAACACTATCACTATTTACACAGTTAATGACTAGTTCTTCTTTTTTGTTATAATACATATTTTTAGTTTGTATCTTTTTTTCTCGCGTTAAGCACTCGATAACTTTCTACTTCATATCTATACTCTTATTGCCCATGTTATTTATTTTTGGCACTTTTTTACAGAGTGGTTTAGGCTGGTTTATCACCTCAGCATAGAATGCCCTAGGTAAAACACTATCACACTGTTTACTTACAAGTTTTTCCTTCAATAAATTATGTTTTTCTCCCATTTCTTTGACTAGCTGCTTCAATAGTAAATTTTCAGCTTTTTTAATACACTCTTTGTTTACAATCTATATTTACAGTATTAAGATCGACGTAAAGAAAAAAAGATCTGATAAAAGACGACTGCTGGAATTAGAGGAGTTTGCTCAGGAATGTTGTGAATCGCAAGAAAAAAGAAAAAAACATGATTTTGTATCGCCAGAGCAAGATATTACACCCAGTAGCGATGACATGAAAACACTATGTGGTTACTAGCGATTATAATGCTTTCGATGATTTTAGTGAAAGCGAAGAAGAGGTAGTCCCAGATAAATCAGGAATGGAAGAAATTAAGGCAATTAAAGCTTGGGTAATCGACACCAATATTCCGTATCAGACTGTAGACAAACTGCTGTTAATTCTGAAGAAAAGGTTATTGCCACAAATTCCAAATAATACACAAATGTTATTAAAATGGGATTGTAATAATTTTGATAACGTAGATAATGCGGAAGTGAGTGATAGACCAATGGGTGAATATATAACAACATGGATTCAGTTCCACTTTTTACATAAGAGGCTGCTTCTGAATGAGTTCTCCATATAAAAAATGCATTTTGAGGATCTGGTAACAACTTACTAATCAACTATTTGGCAGCAAATTGCATTAAAGGAGTTGTCTAGCCGAAGGAAAATTCATTTTAAGCAGTTGCTTTGTTTGAAAGTGGAACAAAGACTAGGATTGATAAATAATACTCTACTTTATATGAGATTGATTTTCTTTTTTAATTACAGGCATACAAAAAGCTTTGAACAATCCAAATAATGATGCAAGCAATATTGACATCATTAAAATGGAAACTATCAATTGCAAAACCGATTTTGCATTCTTTGTCACAAAATCGCTTACAGCTATTGCCAGGTATGTTGCTGATATCAAAGCCAAACAAGATGCTATGAGTGCGAGCATGGGTTTCATGAAATTGAGACAGGATGAGACTGTCTTCTAGATAAGAAAGCTGCAAAGTTGACTAATGCTGTTGTTGACTTAGCTAAGAAATATCAGTATTACTATCCGGTAACTTCATTAGAAAGGTTTTTAGAATTTGACAAAGTATTGGAAAATAACAAATTTTTAAGATTTGATGTGGTAAGTAATTTTTACTCATTCAATGTTACATTTCTTTTCGCGTTGATGTCACTTGTGGCTAATTGTAAATTTAAATCTTAGAGTATTCATCTCTGCGATCTCCTGGATCCTGATCTAGTTATAACTAAATCTATGTTAAGGATGTCGTGAAGTTTATGTGGAAATTCTGCTTTGAGACTTGCTCTAGAGCAAGTCAAAAGCTCTGAGGGCTCTTGCACATTTCATGGGTCTAGGTAAATTCTTCCAGATTGTCACTCATATGTCGTACATACAATACAAGTCAATAAAGCTACAGGAATCAACACTGTTATGGTTGCGTGCCCAATGAACACTGTATTCTCAAGTGGGTGGAGGAGTTTGACATGTGGTTGACACATGCTGAGAATTCAAAAAGAATACGTATTTACGACTTAACGCAGTATGTTTAAATTTTTACTGAAATCGTATGCGAAATTTCAACTATAATTTCAAGTAATAAAATATTACTCTTGCAGAATAAAAAAGACTTCGAGTAAGATTGCCCAACTGACATTTTGGCACGATCTTGGCGGGATCTTAGTTATTAGCTACGACATGTTTTGATTATTCACGTCCTACAAGAAAGAAGTGAATCCCCAGTAGAGCCAAAAGATGAGGTCGTATTTACTGAATCCTGGTGCTGATTTCGTAATATGCGACGAAGGGCATTTACTAAAGAATGAGGCTTTTCTGCTAGCTAATAGGATGCAAATCGTACGGAAAAAAGGAGAGTTATTCTTACGGGCATGCCACTTCAGAATAACTTGAGCGAATGTATGTAAACTTGTAATGAATATATAAATCTGTTAATGAAGTTTTAAAATATGTAATATTTTCTGTGCTGATCATTGAATGGTTCAGTTTGTGAAGCCGAATCTTCTTGGTACCAAAATCGAGTTTCGAAACAGGTTTGACAATCCAATAGTAAATGGTCAGTTGGACAACTCTACGGCGAAAGACTTGAAGCTTGTGAAGCGAGAGCTCACGTTCTTCACAGGAACTGCTCGCGCCGTTTTTACCACCAAAGCAAGAGTATGTTATTTTGCTTAAGTTGAGCGAATTGCAGATTGAGATGTACAGATACTTTATCGAAAAAATTCCCAGGTTAATATAATAGATTTATATTGCAGACGCAAAATAATGATAATAACTTTTATAGGACTGCGTGGCATAAATCCGCATTTATGTCACGCCTATCCGTGGCATAAGTAGTCCTTTATTGCACCGTGCATATCACCCTTGATACGCTCGGGAGCTAACTCAGGGTGCAAAAAAGGACTGCTAATGCCACGGATAGGCGTGACAGCGGATTTATGCTAGTCAGTGCTATAAAATATTGCTAGTGCCGTCAAGTACGACTTATGCCACTAATATCGTAATGTACTATATGTTTTATACACTTAACAGGATCGATGAAAAGCACTGTAGACTGTTTAAAAATTATCATGAAATCAAGCGGTTAATCGCTCACCCAAAAATTATGCAGCTCAAAGCTGAAGCTAACCAAAAGTTTAGTAAAAAATTAGCCAATTAAGAATAATAAAGTAAATTCAAGGAATCTTCCAAATAATAATTTCATACCGGCTGAAGAAGGTAAGTTTTTTCAAAAATATAAACGTTCTGAAACGTTATATGCGACTTGTAATATCTTTTGTGCGTGGCTTTAGAATATTGGTGGTATAGGTTCATTAAAGACGATCAAGTATTTGACTTCACCAAATCTTACAAGCTGATCTTTCTCTACGGGATTTTAGAAAGAAGCTTAGTGGAAGGAGAGAAAATGTAAGAAACTACTTAAACTGAAGCTTCATCGGTCGTTTTAACATCAAGTTGGACGTCATTATTGTGACACCGAGCTGGCTGAATTGTATAAGTTGACGACGTTGGATGATCAGCCGATACTCAATGTGCCAAAAGATCACGTTCTTGCCAATGTCATCCTCAAATTTAAGAATTATATTTGCCAGTTCTTTGAGCACGATTCATTATTGGAAAATAAGGTGATTAGATAACAAACTTTCCTTTAGATTAAGCGACTGTTAGTGAATTGCGTAATAAGCTATTTATTGTTTACAGGAAGAAGAGGAATTGGATGAAGACGAGCGAAAGCAGGCGTGGTTCGAATATTAGGAGGAATAAAGTTATCTGCAGTTAGCCAAAGCACACCAAAGGAAATGCGTTCCTGACAAAAATTTGGAACAATCTACGTCTGCAGAAAATTCGCTTCCACCCGCGGCTATCGCGGATCCAACATGTTGTAGCTTCCAAATTTTGATCAAGAAGGTTCAGAGTAAACTGTATGAAAACTATTTATTGAAAAAGCATTTTGAACATAATTTGATAACACATATTTAGAAAGATGTAGTCTGGGATTCAAACAAAAGAAAGCTCTATTTAGTCGTACACAGATAAATATTTATTTTGTCGTTGTCCTTCCATTAACGTTTGCTTCAA
Organism: Trichomalopsis sarcophagae; assembly: GCA_024372645.1. NCBI lineage: Eukaryota > Metazoa > Arthropoda > Insecta > Hymenoptera > Pteromalidae > Trichomalopsis > Trichomalopsis sarcophagae. The sequence goes on along the minus strand of QLSS01000844.1, from coordinate 14,334 downwards.
TTCGCTCTTCACTCTTTCAACGCGAATCGAATAAGTGAAGAAGAATCCGAGAAAAACAAAGAAAATGATAAATAATTTCTTTAAAATTTATTTAACATTCATTATGTCGTTTTAAGGTTCATATAAATTTATCTGCCTTTGTAATAATATAAATATATTATAAGTATATTATTCATTAAATTTATTAGTGTATTTACTACTGTTGAAGAATCTACCTTTATTTTATACATACGAAGGTAGTAGAGCCGAAATATATCGTTCTAGGAACGTTGCTTAAACAACCAAGCTTCGAGCAAATCGAAACAACAGTGAGATCTGAGTACGTTCCAGAAACGTTGCTTAAGCAACCAAGCAGTGCCATTGGAAACAACAGCTAGTTCTAAGTACGTTCCAGGAACGTTGCTTCAGCGACCAAAGAAAATTTAGAACTTCGAATGACTACGTTTTTAGAACGTTGCCATACGTTCCAAAAGCAACCAGCACCCGCGCCGATCTCGCAACGTTATAGAATCGTGCTCTATACCTTCATACAACGTTCTGATAACGTGCTTATTGCCACAAACGCGGACATTTTTACGTTCCAGCAACGTGGCCACGTCGTTCCTATCACCGCTCATAGCAACGTTCCAAAGTTGCAAAAGTGACGTTCCTGGAATGTTCCCAGAACAAACTGTGCTAATTGGGTGATATGGATTACAACGTATTGAAACGGATTGAATATTACATTTTGATTTATTGTTATGGTCTGAAATAGATTGGAACCAGGAAAACGTTCTAATCCGTTACAATCCACATCAATTTGTTCTAATCCTTTTTTTAACGAGGGATTATTTTCTCATTATAAACAAAAATTAAATGCGAATACGGTTAACTGTCAGATATAAAAGTTATTATTTATGCTATTGCTTTTTTTTTAACTTACCATAGCTCTCAGGTTATGTATGTACACCTGGGTTTCGATCGAAGTAAACGATATATCGCAAATATATCGAAAAACAAAGCGAAATCGTCTACTTTTAGGATTGTACCAGTCTAATTTCAGCGAGCGTTCTTTTGTTTTGGAGTTGTCTACAATAGAGGAACCGTTGCTCGCAACTGTGTTCCGTGGACTGGAAAATGGCGATTTTTGCATTGTTGCCAAATCAAATCAATTTTGTAGTGGATTGTTAAGTTGTCATATGACCGTCACAAACGCTCCACGGCCGCGAGTCTTCTGCTCTTTCTGCTGAATGCTGATGGTAGCAGTAGAGGTAAACATAACCGCAATTGTTTAACCTCGATTTCAACTTCTCAAAGTTAATGTTAAAATAGTTAAAGTAGTTTTAATAAAAATCACAACAATGGACAGAAAATCATTTACAACTCATTATAGTTTGGATAAACATTTTGAACGTTATTCAATGTATAATAGATAATCTGGATCAAAGTATAAGACGATGGTGGACAAAACTGGACACAACGGAGCAACAACGTTTAAGTTTCGCCTTTTCAACAATATTTACTTATATGAAGAACAACGATTATGAGAAATTGTATGATTATATTGGCATGTCGTTGGAGCAATTTGAATATTTATATGCTCTTGTTGGAAATAAACTTGAGAAAAGGAGTCGACGAACACCTCTACCTACAAAACTGAGATTGGCTGCAACATTATAGTAAGTACAATCTTATTCAAATTAAAGGTTAATAATAATAGTGTATTATGCCTGTAATAATAGTGCCTGTACTTATATATAATAATTCGCCAATCAAATTTCTGTATTTTATATTTTTATCAATATTACTAGCTTGTTCTAGTTTTAGGTTAGTCTCCATTGGAGTATCATATAGTTTGGAATTTTCTAAGTGTATTTTATAGCTAAAGATTCAATATATTTGGTTTGACTTATGATCATTTTAGTTCTATCATTACTATAATCTATATCGATTCCAATGTATTGGCTTATTTTGCCCATATCTTTCATTGCATATCTTTTCATTAGACTAGCTTTTACTTTGTTTATTTTAATTTTATCTTTGCAACAAATTATGAGATCTTCTACAAAGACTAGTATACATATTGGATCTTTGCTTGTATTATTTACATATAAACAATGATCATAATTGCTTTTTACGAAACTTAAACTTTCTATGAATTTATTGAAGCATTCATACCAAGCTCTTGGGCTTTCTCTGAGACCATATAGTGCCTTTTGCAATTTGTAAACTTTATTGAGATCTGTTTCATAACCTTTCGGTTGATTTATGTGTGTTTCTGATTTTACGTCACCATTTAAGAATGCTGTCTCAACATCCATTAGTTCAATAAACAAGTTATTTTTACAACTATATGACAGTAGAATTTTCAAAGTTTGCATTTTACCTACTGGCGAATAAACATTTTCAATGTATTCTCTTTGCTGAAAACATCTTACAACTAATCTAGCTTTATAAACATTATTATTTTTCTTTTTGTAGACCCATTTTACATCAATAACTTTTTTATTATTTCCAATTTTTATATTCGCTGAAGTTTATCGCCTCCTCAAATGTATTCGGTACATTTGCATCAATATGGTTTACATAAATGAAATGAGTTACAGGATTACCATATCTACTTATAGGACTTTTTCTTCTATTGGACGTTCTTTTTACAGTTAAATTTTCTGCATTTTCATTTGCGTTTTTAACAACGTCAAGATTTGGTTCGTTATTTCTACTTTCCCCGAAGTTCTGAGTAGAGATAAGAGTGTTTCGTTTATTTGAATTTACATCATATTTATTTTCATCGATTTCGGATTCATTGTCTAGTATTTCGTTTTCTTTATTTATAGATTCGCTATTTTCCGAATCTCTATCTTTTTCATCATAGCATTTTTCTAGACAAACTAATTGAGTATTTTCTTCAACTATTTGAACATGTCTTGCATTGATTATTCTACCGTTAACTAAAACTCTATAACCGTTTCCAACATAGCCTACAAGTATGCCTAGTTGTGCTTTATCGTCCCGTTTGCTTTTTCGTAAAGCTTCTGGTACTCTTACAAAGACTCGACTGCCATAAATTTTTAACTGATCAACATTGGGTTTTTTACCAAAGTTTATTTCGTATGGCGTTTTATTTTCAGCTGTATTTGCAATTGTGCGATTTTTTAAATACGCGACCGTTTTTATGATTTCGGGCCAGTAGTGCCTATGAATTTTAGCTTCTCGCATTAAGCATCTACCCATAACCATTGCAGATCTATTATATCTTTCCGCTACTCCATTTAATTCATGGATGTATGGTGGGCATGGCAATAATTCAATTCCTTTAGACTTCACAAAATTGTAGATTTCGTGATTAAGATATTCTTTACTATTATGGCAACGTAATTTTTTAACCTTTTTATTGAATTTATTTTCTACTAAATTTACAAATTCTTTTAAACAATTTGCCGTCTCTGATTTACTTTTAATACAAATGATTCTTGTGCACTTACTATAATCATCAACAAATGTTAAGAAATATTTTTCTCCACCATAACCAGTAGTATTATGTAGACCATTCAAATTAGTATGGATCAATTCTAGAATTTCAGTAGTTTTTGTTCTGTTATTATCAAAAGGTACATTTGCCATTTTACTCTCTATACAATTTTCGATTTTTTCTGGCAGTCCTTCAACTAATCTATCAGTTACTAATTTATTTAAATATTGAAAATTTACATGTCCTAATGCCCTATGCCATTTTTCTTTGTCAGTTAGTTTTATTGAATTTATATACATGGATTTATTTTTCTTTTGTAATACAAAACTTTTCATATAAAACAAATTTTCCTTTTTGTATGCTACGGCTATTAACTCTCTAGATTTATTAAAAAATTTTGCAATATCTTTATTTGCTAATACTGTATAATTTTCAGTTCTTTTTGAAAGACTCATCAAATTTTGTTTAATTCCTTCAACGTAAGAGACATTTTTTATATCAACATATTTTTGATTATAATAATTTTTAAAAAAAGTTTTAACAGTACCTATTTTGGTTGCTTTTAACATTTTACCGTATGGTAATTTTACATCAACAGGATTTTTCAAATCTACACATATATCAAAGAATTTATCATTTTTTATAATATGATCTGTGCAACCACTATCTAACAACCAATCGATTTCGCTACAATTTTCGCTACAACCTGTTGCGTGATTTACTTCACTTGTTTTATTATTTTTATACTTTTCCCGAGGTTAGGTATAAGAATTGTTCGAGTTGTAGCATACCTGTGTTGTCCATGATTCTGATGAATAGTTGCCCTGTTGCTCGCTTGAAGAGTCACCTCTGAGTTGACCTTGTCCTCTACCTCGGCTACGACCTCTGTAGTTTCCGACTCTATTGTAGCCTCTTTGATGACCTCGTTGACCTTGACTGGATTGGCCTCGTTGACTTTGGTTGTAATGAGCACCACGACTCGGGTTGCTCTGCTGCTGTGAACTCGTACATGCATTCATGTAGTGTCCGCTTTTGCCACAATTGTAGCATTTACGATTTGTTTGAGTTGCAAAAGTACTGACGTTGCTCTTATTATTTGACTCTGATTTCGTCATGTTTTTTTCTTTAATTTTCGACTTGACATATTCGACTGTTCTTTGGGCTTCGGGAATGACGTCTATAAAGTCACCAATATAGCTATAGCTTGGTGGTAAGGCTCTAATCAAATACCTCATTTTTTCTGTTTCCTCTAGGTTTCCACCAGCTGACTTGAACTCGTTTACTGTTTTTTCGAATTCTGCGAAAAAATCGTCTACTTGATCGAAATTTTTTAATTTTACTTCTTCCATCTTTCCTCTACAGATTATTTGTAACGACGTGGATTGCGTCGAATACATTTTTTCGAATTTTTGCATCATTGCAAAAGCTGTGGTACATTCACAGATATACTCCAATTGTTTATCGGATACAGTGCTTATTATAATCATTCGAGCCTTTAAATCCATTTTCTTCAATTCATCTTCTTTCTTTTTATTTTCGTCATTCATTGATCTGACTGCAGGATTTTTACACTCTTTGCATTCCAATAAAATCATTAATCTGATCTTCCAGCTTGAATAATTTGTCCCATCAAACACGGGTATCATAATATCTTCAACTTTAGCTTGCTTTGCCATTTTTAATTCTTCTTCTTTGACACGTATATTCTCGTAAACTTGATTTTTCAATACAACAATTTTCTTCAATTCTTTTAAAAATATTTTTCTAATCTTATTTCTTATTTTCTTTGTTAATTCAATATCTGTAGCATGTAATTCATTCTCTTACTTTACTCTATGTTTAAGCCACGAGAACATGTGCTTAACCTCGAAATTGCCACGTGCTCTGTACTAGCACGTTACCACGTTTTACACTTGCCGACTTTAATCTATTGACATCGCACTTAAATCTTTATTAATTTTCAAAAATCTTTTTATTGTTTAGTACCTATTTTTTGACTTGAACCTTTTCTTAACTAGTTAATCTTCACTTGAAATTTTTCTTCTTTCGACGGACGTTTCGACACAATAATTCGGAATTCAATGCTGCACAAGCATATAATTTTTCTGAGAAATTTTCTCCTTTTATTTCACTGCTCAATTTTTCACTGAGCGATTCACTTTGTTAACAATAACCGTTAACTACTTTTCCACGTGGCTTTTCTTCTAACCTCACTTTTTAACCCCCCTCAATTTTACATTTCCTCGAAGGTTTATGTAAAATTGAAAAAGAGGTTCCAACGCTCTGTTACCATGTTGGAAAGGTTGGATCAATAACAACACCGAGATTAATAATAATAGTGTATTGTAATATTAAGTCTGGCTTGAGAGCCCAGTAGTCGGCACCTCCGATCACATCGGAGTCTTACAGGCAAGAGAGCGAGTACAGAGTATACAGTGTAGTCGGCGCTTAGATTGTACACTCGAGGCATGCGCAGTTCACTTGCTCTCGCATGATCTCGTCTGACTGCACTAAATCGTCGCAAACCAATAGATGGTGCGACGAGTACCGTTTTGGTACTTATAATCAAGATTATAATACTTACTATATTACAACAATAACGCCATTTACAAGATTAACCAATTTAAGCATTGCACAAAGAGTATTCTAAAGTGCTTTTGGACCGCTGGTTAATAAATGGAATATTTTCAAATCTCCTTTAGCTTGGAAATTACTAAATATAGACACAATTGTATGTCTATGTGCATGCTTGCACAATTTCCTTATCAGCTGCCAAATACAAAATGGTGATATGAGATACGCTGACAGTAGATAGGCTATAGGCATACTGGCTCATGCGGATTCTGGCTTACCCCCCTCTTCTCTGAATGTGAGCCAGAATGCGTACGGATTCTGGCTCACCCCTTCTCAAAGTGAGCTAGAAACCGTAAATGTGCCAGAATGCCTGTAGTGTTATCTACTATTTACTTATTTTTTTTAATTTTTATTTATTTATTCATTTTATTTTTTCTTACAAATGTTTGCATGACTGATAGAATAGTTTCATAAGTTTGACAGTGTGAAGTGCGCAGGCAGTCTTGTAGATTGGATTATGATTTGTGCAAACTGTGACGCATTTGACAGTTGGTTTTGATGCATAGCCATATTGTTGAATGTTGTAGACGGAAAATTTGAATCGTTGAAGCCATTTCTGTTTTAATGCACCAATGACAAAAATTTTTGATGCGTCATGGAGAGCGTCACGAAGCAAGTTTCCAATTTAAGAGTATTGATGTCCATCTGTTTTCCACCTGATGCCATGATAATTATGTTTAAGCCAATTGTTTTGCCAGAAGTACATCGACAGGAGCGCTCTTGAGAGATTCGTTTTGTCGTGAACAGTCAATAACTATGAGTGGTTCATTCTTGATGAACATAGGCTTTGTCAGCAACGGTTGCGGATCTCTTCCATAGTATGATTTTTGAAAATTAGCATACATATCATAGAGAATTGCATACTGATTGGTATATATGTCGAGATTCATATTGTTGTATGGATAATATTGTGAATTTAAGAAAAGTTTCACATTACTTATCTCACAATGATCAAATCTACTGGCATTTGCAGTTCTTGCAGCTTTTCTCTTTGTTTGTAGTCCGAGAATTACAAAACGAGGTTTCTCCAATTGATTTGAAGTTTTCACTGTCCAGACGTGTTTATTCATGCTTGGAAGAAGAGGATATTCAAATATCTCTCAAGAACGAAAACACATAGAGATGGGGTTATCCTTACCAATGAAATTCAATAGCTGGATTTTTTGTTTATCTGATGCAATAACATATGGCATTAACCATTCTATCTTCGTTATTTATACTTCACAATCTTCATAAGTAGTTACGCTTCTCGATCTTGTAAGAATGAGCTCATGCTTCATATTAACTATAATTTTTTTATAGTCTTCTGCAAAGCCCAAGATCATACGCAGTGGAATCTCTACGTCAAAGTTTCCCTTTTCATCGACAAACGTTTTGGTATCTTCTTCAATACCAAGCCAGCTTGCGTTTTCTAGCATGTTATTCTGATTCGAATTAAATGAAGTCCATCCTTTCATGAGACTGCTCAAACCAACATTTTTACTTTTATCTATCTCCACAGCATTAATTTCATAACGAATTTCATCAAACAGATGACAAATGCCATTGTTCACGAATTTAGTTTTAGTTGGTGCTGTTAAACCATCTTATAGTTTCAATTTCCCATATACGTGGATAGAACTACGTGATGGTAAGAGGCATAGATCTTGATGTTGTATAGAAATACGAATTTCATCACTATTATCAAAGCTTAATAATGAGTATGGTTGATGGGCGTGTACCTCGTAATGAGCAATAGACTCATCGAAGACGACACCTGATTGAATGCTTAGAATTTCGTCCATTTTTCTGTAAGCAGCAAAGAATTATACACGTGAATTTTTTCCACGAACTTTTAGTCCTAGGCTTTTCAGAAACTGAATGCTCTTCCGTGTTAACGGTTTAAGTTTCTTTGGTCGACTGATGACTGGTTGACATGATGGCTGACATATATGTTCCAGAATTGTAAACGATACCCATTATACAGATTTGATGTGAAGTCTAATAGTAATTTCCTCTCCTCGAAAATTCACCAAATTTTCGTCCTGATCTACAATTCGAATTTGTAGATGATCTATGCACTTGACACTGAGTGGTAGATATATCACATAAGACGGAACTTCTCAGATTTTATATCCTGGAGGCACTCTGGGAAAGAATTCATGGATTGTATGAACTTTCTTATTATTGATGTAAGCACCTGCAGTAATGTTGCACTCCACTCTGAGTGCATTGATTCTCAATATTTTCACAGGTAAATCGGAGGTGTTGAATGTTCTCTTTGAGAATGCGAGGAGCGAAGCCAAGGAGACGGCCTATTGAATCGCGAGGTTTGAGATCTATCTGATGACTGCAGAGAATTTCACTTCTGAGAGTATTGTTGTTAGATTTCAAAGAAAATTCAATTCCTTTGGATTTCAAAGTTTCTTGTAAAAATTGATTTATAGCATCAATTTCATAGCTGCCCGTAAGGATAGTGATAATATTATTTTTGCTCAAATGAAGTTTATTATTTGAATGGTCAACATTGGGAATAGAATTGAATGTTGAAGTTCAACTAATCCCAAGACAAAATTTGTATGCTTTGGTAGTTCAATCGGAGGAAAATATTGCGCTTCTAAGACAGATGAGTTTCCTGAGAGACTCAGAGTGAAGCTATCTTCCATGACTGATCGGATGCTAATGAATCTATTCGTCTGCGAACATCTCTTTTATAGTCTCCCAGGTAAGAAGTAGAGACAAAGATGTCCACATATAAGTGAGTCAAAATTTTGATATCTTTTGTAATTGTATTTCACTTCCTTCACTTTAAAATACATCATGAGATCCTTGGGAGGTTTGAGATCACCAAAACTATCGAAATAAAGTACTTCAGGACCACGTTTGCGATAGCCAACCCAGTGAGTGCCTCTATTTTGAAAATCGTCCAAGTTTACCACTGCTGTTTCATTACGTCATGGACCATCGGGTGGTAGATTATTTCTCATGAAAACACCACGGAAATCTGAAATTTTCATCATATGAGCATATTTTTTTTAGATCGTAGTCAGTCAGTGCACGATTTGGCAAAGTACGACTGATATGAGGTTTCATAAATAATTCCATTCCACTTTTATAGGGCTTAAGATGAAGACCTTTGCCTAAAGGAATAGATTCCATAGTCTCGTTATGCCTCTTACTTTCTTCATAATTTTTCTGCTCAGCTTTAGCATCATTAACTGCTTTAGCTATTCCAGCAGCACCTTCTGCTAGAGCACCGGTGGCACTTAGTCCTGCGAACAATGGAATGAGAAAAGGAAGAACTCCAATTTTTTATGGAAGCGGCAGAACACGTAGAATGATAACTTTTTTCTTTCCACGTACACTTTTAACAGCTTGACGTGCGCCCTTCAAGGCTGATTGAATAACCCTGCGAGAACTTTTACTTGTCGGCATTGATTTTTTAGCCGCAGTCACTAACTTATTAAATTTCAGCCCCATTCCAGTTTTTCCTTTTAATTTCATAGCATTGCTAACAGTAAAAGCAAAATCTTTTTTCACCAAGACTAGCATCCTTAGCTCTAACACGTTGCATAGCGTCCTCAGCAAGCATCTTGTCAGCAGCTTTACGATCTCCGTTTTTATAGGAGTAAGCTATGTCGTGTTTTTCACAAGCCTGATCAAGCGGATTAATACCAGGATCTCCTCTTTTCATTCGCTTTTTCAATTTGGTTCCGGGACCGCAGTATTGATATCCAGGAAGATGCATTTCAACAGGTAAGTTATTGATAACTTTATCAAGCAATCCATAGCCTTTCGGCTGTTTCTGAGATTTGTGTATCATCATCTCTCTTCGAGTGTTGATTCACAACTGACGTTCATGGTATAAAAAGAGCGTTTATATTTCGAGAGCTCAATGTTATATTTGACTCTGTTGAGTGAACATGGATTTTACCGAGCAGAACGTCAAACTCCCCGTGACAAATTTCGATTTTGGAAAAGAGAAGAGAAAAAAGCGTCATGGGGAATTACTACCAGATAGTATACGAGCAGTTTTCTGCGGCCCATCGAACTGTGGAAAAACAAATAGTTTATTGGCTTTAATAACACATCCCAATGGTCTTAGGTTTGAAAATTTGTATGTATACTCTAAATCCTTGAATCAGCCAAAGTATCAATTTCTCAAAAGTGTCCTGGATCAGATTAAAGGAGTATCATATCTTCCGTTCAGTGAGCATGAATCTGTAGTTTCTCGAGATAAAGCCCTTCCAAATTCAATAATGATTTTTGATGACGTGGCATGTGAGAAGCAGGATAATGTCAGAGCATTCTTCTGTATGGGAAGACATAAGAGTGTAGATAGCTTCTATCTATGTCAATCTTATGCTCATATAGGAAAACATCTCATTAGAGATGTCAATTTGTTAGTAATTTATCGACAAGATGATGTAAATCTTAAACGTATCTATGAAGATAATGTGAATACCGATTTATCTTTCAACGAATTTCGGAATCATTGTTCTGAATGTTGGAAGAATGATAGATATGGATTCATTGTTATTGACAAAGATCGACCGATGAATGAGGGTAGAAACAGAAAAGGATTTGACTGTTTTGCAATAAAAAAGGAATTATGAGTCCCAAACTTACAGTTCAGTTGTAGACGTCGCCACGTAAGCATGTCAGACTTCACTAAAGAGAAGAATGTTCTTAGTGAGCTCTTGCGAGCTCGTGAGACTATTAAGAAAAAATATACTTTATTAAAACAGGAGAAAGATAATTTTGAAAAAGTCATCGGTGATACTCTAAAACCAGTCATCACACCACTTGAGAAACTTTTTGAGATGAAAAGTGAAAGCCCACTACAGCAACCATCCAATCACATTTTGGATCAAAACAACATTAAAAAACGAATGAAGAACAGCTGAAGACTTTTTATCAATGCTAGATAAAAGCCGTAGAACAATTGATAATATATACGGAGTGCGAAAGGTTGATGAAGTGTATATGATTGGTGATTCAGAAATTGAATTTGATGATAAATATGTTAAAGTCAGAAATGAAAGTTATCCTAAAACGAATGGACTAATGGAATTGCTATTAAAAAATATCCGGATGATCTTCTTTTAAGTTCAGCAGATCGTGCAAATTATCGCAAGATTTTGGAAGCAACAAATGCTCATCGGAAAAAATCCAGCAAAGATGAATCTATACGAATGTCGAGAAGTAATAAATATAAGAATGTTTTAGCACCAATGTTCCGCAGCACTTCACGTAAAAAGAATGTAAACAGCAGCGGAGAAGGACTTATACCTAAATATAAAATAGCTAAGAAAAATTCTTCCATTGATCTCGTCTATTGGGATGATCCAAACGAGCTTACTGAGAGACTTCGATTATTGATTGCCGAATAATCAGCTGGAAATAATAATCATGTCAATGAAATCCAGTCGATTATTGAGGAATTACGCGAAGCTGGGCATATATATTGACATGCAACTTTCCTCTTTCGATCAGTATTACCATAAGTCTCGATGTGTTTGGAAGAAAACTTGAGGGCTCGCAAGTGTGTCGCGGTCCTCCAGGCAATGGTTTCAATTTTACACCGGACGGTGATTTTGATTTAGAAAATAAGCGACTTTGCAACCTAGGACAGCCCAATCATCCAAACGATGCAATCACCTTACACTCACTGAAAGTTATTCTACAAACTGAAATAAATTATATAAATGCTAAAATTGCTGGAATTGGTGAAGCTATAGAAGAATATAAGCAGCAAGTTGAAAAACAGCGATTGGAAGTGAATACAAAATTGCGTTAACTTTATAGTACAACTCTTTGCAATTACTCTGGCATTGATTATATCATTGAAGAAGTGAATAAACAATTAAAAGTTCGTATAGACGAATTTCCAGATGGATTTTCATCTACTGTAAACGATGATGGAACGTCAAAGAGTAGCTGAAGAGCTGCACAAGCCAGCACGTCGGCGATACAAGAGAAGAAAATATGACACGCGTAGAATAGATGAGACTTGGCAAGCGGATCTTGTAGAAATGATACCATATTCTAAAGAGAATAAAGGTTTTCATTACTTACTCACTGCCATAGATATATTTTCAAAGTATACATGGGCCGTGTCAGTCAAGTCAAAGAGTGGTAATGATGATACTACAGCTATGAAGTCAATACTGAAAGAAGGACGAGTACCGAAGAATCTACAAACTGACCAAGGAAAAGAATTTTACAATTCAATTTTTCAAAAACTTATGAAAAAGCACAATATACACTTATACTCTTCGCATAGTAATCTTCGTGCAATTATATGCGAACGATTCAATAGAACTTTAAAAAATGCAATGTGGACAGAATTCAGCAAACAAGGAAGCTATAAATGGTTGGATATTCTACCTAACTTGCTCAAAGCATACAATTCGAGAAAACATCGGACAACAGGAATCGAGCCTGAAAATGTTACACTGGCAAATGAGCGAGAAGTCAAGAGACATTTTCCAAATGAAAAGTCGCCAGTGAAAAAACCGAAATTTAAAGTAGGTGATAAAGTACGAATAAGTAGGATAAAAAATGTTTTTGAAAAAGGTTATACGCCAAACTGGTCAACGGAAATTTTCACAATAACGCGAGTTGTAAAAACAGATCCAGTAACTTACCACCTCAAAGATTATTATGATAAACCCGTCTCTGGTGGCTTTTATGAAACGGAAATTCATTGTTCGCGCATTTTGCGCTCTTTGCGACTTAACAATACATGTATTTAGACTTTAATCAAATTGTAATAATATTTTCCCTATTCTTGTCCGACATATACTTTATTGTAAATTTACCGCACACATCTGTTCTAACTGAGCCTACTTTCTCGCACATTGTAATTATGCACGGGATTTCCCGAATAGCGCAAGTATATTTTACTACGGTATTTCCCCATCTGTCTTTTATAAGACTAGAAGAAAGCGCAAATACCAGGACTAGTTATAAACGAGTGAGAAAAGGACGAGCACCACCTATAAAAGATTTATTCCTGTAATAGAAAAAATGTATACACGCTCCGCCGCACGCCTGTGCGAAATGATCCTCTCAAATGGCTTTATTGCCCATACAACTCCCGCCCCCTTACAATAGCAGCAGCAACGCGGCCCACGCCGCTGGCCTGCATACATCCCCTCCTTCTCCAGTCCCAGCGTCCGCACAGTGAGCGCCCGCGGGCGTTGCCTACTTAGTTGATGCGACCGATTCAGATGGCGCGGTGTACATATTCCTTCTCCCTCAGGCCCTTCTCTCACATTTTCTCCCCCGGCATTCTCGTTTTCCGAGAACTCACTTCATCTCGAGCCGCCGCTCAGACCAGTACTCCCTCTAGTTTTATATCGCTAAGGTGTTTAAATCTTGTGTGTGTGTGTGAGTGCTATTTGCGTGGACCAAGTACGTAAAGAGACGTCACTTGTGTTGAACGGACTTCCGTTCTAGGATCGACGGCACTGCGACAACTGCATATTTACTGCGAGAGTTGTCCATTGCGCCCACGGGGCAAGGGCTGTACCCGTTCCCGAGACGTCGGGGCTGCCGTGGGAAGGCGTTCGCCGTCGTCCTCCACCACTAAGACAAACCTGCCCTGAAGAGAAGGCACGGTTTCCTCCATTGGCCTCACAAGTTTTCAAATAAGATCAAAATTATCGTCGACATCGACTATACCGCCCCGACCCGAATTGCTCGCCTCTGCCAGCTATACCGGATTGATAAGTATACTTAAAATTATAAGTTTAGAAGCGCGTACGATAAGTTATTGTAAAGTGCATATCTGTATGCGTGTGCCTGTATGTATTGTATCCGTCTTAATAATTCAATAAATTTTATTATTCAACTTGCTCTGGCTTTTCCTCTAATTCCGAAGGGGTTTTTATGCCTAGGCAAGTTAGTAATAGTTCTTACCGCGGATATTGATGTATTTTATTTAACTCTACCTTGACCGCTCATCCCTTATAGGAATTCCACCATACACTCTATCAAATGAGAACATTCATAAAACTATGTATCCGGAAATTTATTTAATAGAAAAAGTTTTAAAGAAAAGTGGTAAACGCGTATATGTTAAATGGTTAGGATTTAGTGACAAGCATAATAGTTGGATATATAAAAATGAGATTGTATGAATTATTCAAGGTTCAAATAAATAAGAAAGCAATTGTTATTATATTTAATAATGTATTTATTCATGTAAATTGCACACAAGTTTGAAGAAATAAATAAATAGTATTTAACAATTATCAGTCTTT
>QLSS01000843.1:15389-28158 GCA_024372645.1 Trichomalopsis sarcophagae | reverse complement strand
GAATTCTTTTGAATGAACAACGTTAGATGAAAATAATACATTACACAATTATACGTTATGAAATAAAAGTTGTTTAACATTTCTGCATATGAAACTTTTTTCTTATTATGATTCTTTTTTTTGTCTAGAAAGATACAAGATCATCATGAACTTAGAATTTTTTCGGTTGAGGGACTTGGTCGGATTTTGCAAATCTTTCTAAAAAAAATAATTTGGAACATACATTTGGCAGCTATCTAGAACGATTCAAAATCGTCTGAAACACGTACAAAAATGATCTTTAAATTAATTTTTTCCGAGATGAACTTAGAATTTTTTTGAGTGACGGACTTAGTTAATTGACGCACTAGGTCAGATGAGATTTTGTCATGAGATCTCACGTGAGATCTCACCTGAGATTTGTCAATAGGGCTGCTGATTCGAGATTTAATATTTCAATCAATCTTGAATCTGTTGGTGATGCAATAAAAAACAGAAGAACAGCAACGTTAGTAGATAGCAAAACTGGCTCGAAAAAATATGCTTGTATTTTTTGCGTAGAAGATAAATTAAATGGTAGCAACATTAATGTAACATATACCAAATTATCTACACATTTTAAGAGTAAGCATAAAAATAAAAAAGAGGTACAGGAGTATTTAAGTATTGATTTGGATAAATTCGAGGGAGAAGAAAAAAAATCCAAGCCTTGCGAAAAAAGTCGATCATTGATGATTTACGTGAAAAGGGTAACAAATTAAATAATTTAAAAACAAATCATTCAAAAGATTTCGTTGTTGCTAGGCGACCACGGGAGGCTGGAAGAACAATTGATATGCTCAATGTTTGAACTGTAAAAGATATTATTCAAAAACATCGCTTCGAAAACACGTAGCGAAATGTACAGGTAAATCATTCCTCCATAAACACGAAGTACAAAGTTTAGCTCAAGCTGTTGAAGGAAATTATCATCTTAAAGCGGATGCAGACGCTATTGCCATCGCTTCTAAGATACGTGATAATGAGGTACACGATGCGATTCGTCATGACTATTCTATAATTCTGTGGTTAAATGCAGAATCTAAAAAAAGAGAAACAACAAAACACCAATTTGAAAAAGTCAGAGCAAATTTAAGTAGATTTGCAAGACTGAAAATTGAAATGAGAAAAATGCGAGAAAGTATAATCAATTTTAGCGATATGTTGAACGAAGAGTACTATGATGACTTTATAAAAGCAGTAAAAGTTTTGGGAAAGATTGATACAAATACGAAGTATTTGAGTGCTCCTGCCACAGCGAGTGATATCGGAACTTCAGTAAAAGATTTGGATGAAGTGTATTGTGTAGATTTAGGGGTCAAACCAGAAAATAAAAAGGAAAGAAAAAAAATAGAGAACTTTTTATTCAAACATAAAGTGATGTGGCATCGTGTTATTGGTAATACAATAGCTGAGTCACAAGCTAGAATCAAAAGAAACAAAATGAGATAATACCAATGGAAGATTATACAAAAAAGCTTCGAATCTATTTAGAAAAAGAAATGTCTGAATCTTATCAAGCTTTGTCTAATGAATATGATGATGAATCATATAAATGATTGAGAAATTCTGTTGCAGTTTACATTCAGGTAATTAACTGTAGAAGAGCCGGTGAAGTCGAAAGATTAGAAATGGATCTACTGGATGCCATCGAGAAGAAAAGTGGTAGTTACAGATTAGAAGTAAGGGGTAAGAGGACAAGAGCTGTTCCCATAATATTCAAACAGTTTGTTTACAATTATATAAGGCTTCTGATATCAAAAAGAAAGGATGCTGGAATTAGCCGCGATAATCCTTATGTTTTTGCGAATATCAAGGATGTAAATAGTAATTATACTTACATTCGTTTGAACAAAATCATAAGTGATTTTGCACCAAAGTGTGGTGCAGCTCAGCCACAGTCGCTACGAGGTACGAAAGTTCGTAAGCAAGTAGCAACGCATGGCGCTAAGGAAGGTCTGCAACAGCGAGCAGTTGGTAACTTGTCAGAATACTTAGGTCACACGGAAAAAATTCACCGTAGTAATTATCGAACCATGAATTTTGAAAGGGATCTTGAAACCATTGAACACATAGAGAAAGCTCAAGGATTCAAGCAGATTGATGGTGAAGAGAATCGATCTACAGATGAGAAGGAAATAGAAAAAACTGGGTGTTATAAAAATAATACTTTGGACTCAGGTAATCAAATAACCTACATATACAGATACCTAAATCTCTTACTAAAAGCTGCATTTATATTCAAAGATTTTATTCATTTTATTACAGATTCTCAAAATGTATTATTAACTGCAGAAGAGGAAGAACATCCATCTATAAATAAATTCAAAAAACCTAAATCTGATGGTAGGTATGAGAAC
The DNA here is from genome assembly GCA_024372645.1 of Trichomalopsis sarcophagae. Classification (NCBI taxonomy): domain Eukaryota; kingdom Metazoa; phylum Arthropoda; class Insecta; order Hymenoptera; family Pteromalidae; genus Trichomalopsis; species Trichomalopsis sarcophagae. The sequence continues at coordinate 25,780 of QLSS01000843.1, read as the reverse complement.
TGTACTAAATAAACTATATCATGGTCTAAATTGATGAGTACTCTGTTGAAAATAAACACATTTTCTGTATGTATCTTTGGTATGTAATACAAAATTGTACTGTGTAATAACTACATTATTAATAAATAGTATTCGTATAACCAGGCCCAAATTGTTATAAGGTAAAGTTTTTATTACGCACCTAAGATACATACAATAGATATTCATTTTCAAGAGAGAAGGTATGCACTTATTGGTTGAACTGACGATAGTTTACAACTGTAAAATATAACTGTATATACAACTATAAATCTATAGCTATTATTACCTAGATTCCACTAATTTATTCGAAATTTTCAGCTATATCCATGTAAAAATCCAACTATCAATATCACCTAGAATTTTTCTAAAAAATAATTTTGATAGTTGTATTATTTGTTAAATATACAGCTGAAAAATTCATATAAATAAACCTGAAATCTAAATTATAATAGCTAGATTCATAGCTGTATTTATAGCTATTATTTTACAGCTGTATACTTTTGACGGGGCTTTATTTGTCTTAGACAATAAAAAAAATAAATAAATAAAGTGCTATTTCTATAAAAGTTTTCTTAAAAGAAGCAAAGTGCAATCAGTTAAAACTTTTTACATGCATTAATAAAATATTTTTAATATTTTAAGTCTATTTCACGATTGTTTTCAATGCAAAGAAAGCAATATACGAAGCCATAAATTTACAATAAATGCTTTGTTAATTATCTTTAATAGTAAAAAATAACAGCAATTGTTTTTTATTAGTTAAAAATGAATAAAATTTGTAGAAATATTAAAAATATTTGTTAAAATATATGTATACAGCTTAGTTTTAAGTTTTGCATTTTAAAAATGGTAATTAATCTGTCAATTTTAAATTAATAGATCATAACAATCGCCGTCAAACAAGGTGGTCAAGAGAAGACATCAAAGATCTCCTGGAAGCATTTCCAAATGCTCTTGACATAAGTTGCAAAGTTCCAAGCATTGATCAAATAATAGCATTTCATAGAAGAACCACAAATCAAACTTTAACAAACAGAAGAGAGCCACAAATCCGTGCATGGATGCACGCAGAAAGAAAAAAAATCCAAATTAAGCAGCCTATACAAACGCCTCAAGAATGCAATACCATTCCGACTGTTATTTATTCTGCTTTCGAAAAGTATATCAAAGCTGGTAAAGAACCACCTCCTAAAGTGTGTTCAAAATTTTTGATTTCATCACCTTCTATGGAGAACATAACCATAGGAAACATATTAAAATGGGTAAGGCAAGCAATTGCCAGAAAAAATAATGTTCCTCAACACTAAATAGATATCACAAATATTATTTTTTATTTGTTACTGTACTTAATCTTTTATTAGTTACTGTACGTAATCAAATTACGTAATTGCGTGAATTAGAAAAAATGTAATACGAAACCAAATAATCAAGATATAAGATTATTAGAATAATTGATGTTTCATACAGTTTATGTAAATAGACCAAACCGATAAAAACTATAGAATTAGAACTACTCAGAAGTATTCATCGGTCTAGTCAATAATAATTTAACGTTAACAAGATAAGGACATTATCATTATCTTCTATATTTGTTTATTGTTGAGTTCTGTAGAAGGTAATTATTACTATTAGTATTTCAAATGTTAAAAAAAAAACTGGCCTATCTACGATGCTCAGTGTGTTTGCGCATACAAATAATTTAATATTTTGTTTTCACTAAAGTTAATTAAATAAAGTAAATTGATAAAAAAATGATGCATATAATTAGACTAAAGTACATTATTTGATATCAAGTATATTATTTATATTAATTTTATTTCATCTCTCTCTCTTTCTCTCTCTCTCTCTCTCTCATTCATTTATCAGTGATTCCCGTATCGACATCCTTACTGCAAACATACAAAAGGTTGCTAAATTTTTTCCAGTTATAATGATAACTTAAACGGAGACCATTTTTGACAGCATTGACAGAACAGCGCCTCTTGCGTTTAAGGTACGACTAAAGTCCCTGCTCCACAGGGAGCGCAACGCTCCCTGTCTCAATAAAAGCCAGCAGCTCGACATGTACGTATCGGCTTTTACACGAAGGCGCAGTCCCTTTTGTACGGGTCGCAGGGCGTCAAATTATCAGTGTCCATAGCTGTCACATACAAAAGAAACTGCTGTACCTGGCTGTCGTACCATTCCCTGCCTAAAAGCAGCTAATGATATTCTGCTAAAATTAATAAAGGACGCGGAAATAAGGTCTTCTCGCAACGTTAACTAATTTCCGAATGAACTCTTTATTAGATCTGCTCAGATCTCATACGCGGAATGATATTCTACAACCATCGATTAAGGTCGTGGAAATGAGGTCACTGCGCGACATAGCCAGAATACCGGATTATCTCTTCAACAGGGTGGCGTCGCAAGTAAGAATGATTACTATATCATTTCCTTATACCAATTATCAGGGTCGCATACTCCCAATGTTATTCTAGTATTACTGATAAACGCCTAATGATATACTGCAAATATTAATTGGGTCGTGGAAATTGGTCATGATGCAAAAATGACGTATTAAGGATTCATCTTTTTGTTCGAGCAGTTATGATCACGTACGCGTAATTATATTCTGCCCGTAATGATAAAGGTCGTGGAAATTAGGTCTCCTTGCAACGTTAGCCCATTTTTGAGTTACCGCTTTATTAGATCTGTTCATATAACATAAGTGGAATTATATTCTATGACAATTGATATAGGTCGTGTAAATTGCATCACATTCGCCTAATGATGTACTGCAAATATTAATTGTGTTCGTGGAAATTGGTCATGATGCGTAACAAACATATTAAAGATTCATCTTTTTGTTCGAGCAATTATGATCACGTACGCGTAATTATATTCTGCTCGTAGTGATAATGGTCGTGGAAATTGGGTCTTCTTGCAACGTTAGCCCATTTTTGAGTTATTGCTTTATTAGATCTGTTCATATAACATAAGCTGAATTATATCCCATGACAATTGATATATGGAGTATAAATTGGGTCGCGACCCGAATTAGCGGATTATCTCTTTATTTGATTCGTTAGGATCTCATTTACTATAAGATATTCTGTGAACATTGATAAGGATCGTTAGCATTATTATGACATAAACTACCTATCTACGATAGTAGAATTCCTATGTATATATTTATGAATTATTAATAATATTAAAATTTTTTTTTACAATAACACCAAGTATTTTATTAGTAGTCACGTCAAGTGTATGAATTACTAACCATTTAAAAGTGTCGTTAACAGTGATTATTACTAATTTTAGTTAAGAAAATGATACAAATTGATCACGTATGTAAATTTTTGTAGCTTCTTGTGTAATGTGTATAAGAGTTTCATATCAATCAAGCAACTGATTAATAGAAATTTAATTGGATTTGTATTAGACTCAGGCAGCAAATACTAATTTCTATCACTTGTTTCGTTTCTCAACACTTAATTTACCATGTTTAAATAATGAATAATAGTCAATTAAATGATAGCAAATTCATGTGTACTTAAATGTTGTTTGGATAGGGATACTCAAAACTTGATAAATGGTAGTCTCTGATGTTTTTTTCTACTGAAATAAAAAAATATAGATAATTCCAAAATGCAATGTATGGGTTTTTGAGTAGACTGGCAATTTTTTCTTTCTTTAACTCATAATTGACTTATGAAATGCACAGATTTATTGTGAAAAATACTATTTTTATTTTTAATCATCACATTAAAATAAGCTTATACAAGCTGTTCTAACAACTAATTCAAACATAACCTTTTGTAAATGTTGAGTTCTTGGTTGTTTTATTTTTGTTAGTTGAAGCAATTATTATCACAAATACACATTATCCGCATGTTCAAGGTCCTTTATACGGTAAAGTTGACATTTATTTTATGAATATTTTTAGTTCAATATGAGAATCATCTCTCATTAAGCGATGTACAAGTCTGTTTTTATGATAGCATTTGCACGTATTAAAGCTAGATAATTGAATTTATATACAGATATTTTTTAAATTATGTAGAACCAAGTTAGTACATCAGATTTTACAGAAATGCCCCAGTTGTAATTTTCACCCGAGTCTTATAAACCATTCTCATGGTCGGCACCCTGGTAGAAACCTTTATAGCAGTTTATTAGCCGTCACTGCACGGTTCAGATTGAACTGGCCAGTGCGTTCAGCAGTGACTCGCCAGTAGCTATGCCTATTTCGTCAGGTCATGATATTAAAGTTGGATGTCTGTTGTTTTGTGTAAAGACTTGTTAAATTATTTAAAAACTGACTGCCATGTCTGTTTTTACTTAACCGTTTTAGTTTGGCTTTCCACCTTGAACCCTATGGCTTTGGCGTCAAAAAATATAGGTGGGTCCATACATGAAAGTCGAATTCATATCAGCTGCAATTAATTCAACTCAATATATTGGCATGTTCAAACTCAATATATTGTTTGAACATGCCAATACAAATTAAGTTGCGAAATTTCAGTGCTCTAGGAATGATAGTTTTCATATGAGAACAAAAATTAAATTGTGAACCTAGTAATAAAACCAATAACAATTTGATTTTGCTCTCATTTGAAAACTATATCATATAGCATACCTAGAGCACTGAAATTTTGCAACTTAATTTGTATTCGCAGCCATGAATTCGACTTTCATGTATGGACCCACCTGTATTTTTTGATGCCAAAGCCATAGGGTTGAAGGTGAAAAGCCCAACCAAGACGGTTAAGTAAAAACTGACATGGCAGTCAGTTTTTAAATAATTTAACAAGTCTTTACACAAAAGAAACCATCCAACTTTAATATCATGGATTTAGCATGATAATGACAGATTTGGACATTCACAGTAACTGGTTCGTATACTGTTGAGATAAAAATATCTGTGCAATTTAAGTCATAATGTGAGAACTGTGTATGGGTGCATCTGTTATTCTGCTGTATAGCATAGCAGACCACATATACAACCTGTATACTATACGTGTAAATATTTTTTTTACAGATGTTGATCGTTCTAATTCAGATAGGAATGTAACAGAGGACGTACATAATTACAATGTGTCACATGAATTGATAAATAATATTAATAGTACTTTAAGCCTTGATAGATCATCACAAACAATGGATACCCTAGTGGAAATAAAAAATGAAAAAAACAGAAGAAAACAGAAGAAAACTGAAGAAAACTGAAGAAAACAGTTAATAACTGTTGAAAAATGTCGGAATTGAGACAAAGACAACAGTTATCTTCCGTTATCTTCAGTTATTATCAGTTTTCTTCAGTTATTAACAATTTGGAATTGAGAAATTTTTCGATTATTCTACACATTTCTTCATTTTAAAACAGTTATAAACTGTTTTGTTCAGTTATAAACAGATAATATCAGTTTTTTTCAGTTATTTTCAGTAATATTTTGTCAAAATAATAATAAAGTAAAGAATTAAAAATTATTTTATACTGGTTAATAAATAAATAAATAAATAAATAAATAAATAAATTTAATGTAAGTATATATAGGGACAGAAAAATAATGTTGTTTTGAGGATTCTTTTTAAATTATTTATTTGAATTTAAACATTTAGAATGTTTAAATATGTTCTTTCTTTTGTTATACAAACAACTTAAAAAACTGTATTTATTATTGTTTTTTACATTATACATTACGTATGTACTTAAAATAATATTTGGAACGTATTGTTTCTTACGTCGTACAATAACTTAAAAACCATAATTTTGCGTAATGCAAAAATTGAATGTAAATAACATATTCTCAATACATAAAAAAAAGGATAAGTCATATAAACAACTTTAAAAAATATACTTAATACGATTTTTCTATATGAACTTATGCAATTAAGATAATCTTTGGATCTTAGTATTGTCTACATCATAAAATATAAAAAAAATAACATTTTTAATATTATTTTAGTCTCTTGCCTCATGCAAAAATTGAATATATCATATATTCATTACATGATAGAAACACATGTGCTTTTTAATACTTAATTAATAATCGAACAGAAATTAGTCTTTAATTAGTCTTCAATACTTTGTTTTTAAATTTAAAATTATGACGAATCTTCTGAATTTTCTTCATTGCGTAACGGATCTTGTGCATTTGCTTCATTACGTAATGCCTTTTCCAACATTGCAAGTCTTGACTCTTGATTTAGCAGATATAACTACACTGTGGTAAAGCACTGTTTATCGAACTAAAGAAATCATCGATATCTTTACGTGGCATCTCTTTCATTCGCATATACTTGTACACTTGTGCTTCAATTGCGAAGCTTTTTTTTGGAGAAAATAGTTTTAAGTGTAATGTATTTTTCTGTCTTCTTACACATCTTTGAGAAAGATCCTTTATTCCGTACACTCCTTGATGAAGTAAAGAAAAGCATTTATTAGGTGTTTTAGCTTTAAAAGCATCTTTGTATGCTTTTTTGTTGCAGTAAACACCATCATTGCTAATTTGAATTTTGTCTGCATCTCTTTCATCAATAACATCAATCGCAGGATGACCAGGCACATTATGTTCAACTACAGGTGCATTAGCGTAGATTGCAGGTACATTTGGTCCGATTTCAGCTACATTTGGTTCGACTCTAGGCACAATTGGTACGACTGCAGGCACATGTGGTTACTGTACAGCTTCTCTACTTTGATCATTAATATTATTGCCATTATTTTCAGCACCTTCTATATTATTTTCTTCTTGGTTCTCATTATTTTCAAAATTACTATGACCATCAAATTCAAAAAATTTATCAAGGTATCTATATTCTGTAATAAAAGAATATGTGAAGTTCTATTTTATATTAATACAAATAATATATTATTATATATAAATAATGTATGTTGTATACATACCATTTGTATCGTTTCTTTTCTTTTGCTCTGATTGTACGCTGTTAACTTTCTGAGTACAAGTACTAACATCACTACCTTCCTTCTGTAACAAAATGCCAAAATATAGTAAATGAACATCGAATAACGTACTATCAAATAAATTAAAAAATTACAATAATATTATATATATAGTTTTATTTACGTTTTTTTTCCCTTCGGAGTTGAAGACTGTAATGTTGGACTATTACTTATGCTAGGTAAAGAATCATCCGGCAAGAAGTCCGTGGGACTCTCTGCAGATCTCATGTAATCTTGGATTATTTTATCGTCTGTGGAATCTTTTGCCTTTTTTTAGACTGTTTGGTTTTCTGTTAACAAATTGAAATCCTTATTTGTAATTTAAAATTTTATATCGTGAAAACCTTTTTTATTTTAAAAATATTATTTACTTAGTAGCAGTAATAATAAATGTAGTCGAATAATAATATACAGAAGTATTAATATGGATTTACATTAACATTACAATAATAATGATGCACAAACCTTGTTATTTTTCTTGGCGTCTGTTAACGTATCATGTTTTCCAATGGAATCATCAGTACTCTGTGTAGTATCGTTGCCAGTATCCTTATTAATTGGAATTTTGAATCTACGTTTCTTTGTATTTTGTTCTACATCATCATATGTATCTACAACAATAATAATGTTGAACTTCGTAACTATATTATTCATAGCATTAAAACGGCTACTATTGCCATTATAGATTATGGAAACAGTATGTTGTACAAATCCGTAAAAATCTACTAACCTGTTGCATATAAAACATAGCATTTTCTTTTTTCTTCTTTAGGATTAAGTCTTATTCTAAAAGTTGTATCTTTGTACGCATTAATGTTTTCTTTGTACTTTTCATAATCAAAAGCCTTTACTTTGCTTCCTTCTACAATCATTCTTTGAAATTTATCTCCCGTCTTTAGCGGAGTTAAGTGAATGAAAAGGTATGGTTCAGTCATACTGTCTAATGCTAAAGCTTCAGTTATTATATAAATTTTTTAATCTAAATAAGTATGCACTACATTGATTTTATATCCTATATAACAATCCTATATAATAATTATATTATACCGCAAACTAAACCACTACAATAACATCAAGCAGGTTATGATCGGCTTATTCCTTACTATATACAATTATGTGCTTTATTAGGGCTGTTACACGCCGAAAAGGAACAGTCAATATAGCTATATATGTGCTCGTATTAGGGTCGTTACACGTCGAAAAGCAACAGTTAATATAGCTATATATGTGCTCGAAAGCTACTAACTATATATGAGAAATAGTAGTATATTATAGGTATTTAATAGCAATAGTTTTCAAAATTCGGCTCCCGGAATTCATTATAAACAATATATGACTACATTATTTCGGCGGCGCAAAAAAAGCAACGTCTATATTAATTATATACTAATTATACGTTGGCTCATTGAATATTTATTTAGATGACTTCTTAATGATTATCACATATAACCTAAAATTTCAATCTCATTTACTTAATTGAGTTAATTGCGATTATTGATTGATTTACAATTTTGCTAAATTCAAATTTCATATATTTATTATTATATAACTATATGTACAATAATGGCCTTGACAGGAGCTTACAAAACCTCTTACGATGCGGATACTAACAACGACATCCCTCGTTCTACATTTTATAAAAAAGAATATAAGAATGCAAAGAAACGAAAAAAAACTCAACAGGGTAAAATTGAATTGGATAAATCACAGCTAACTTATGTTTCTCAGATAGAAAATGTAAGTGATAAATATTTTAATTGCTAAATTCCTCAATATTTGAAATGCATAAAAGGACCTTCTATTTTGGTTCAGTAAAATTTATAATTACAGCTAAATCATTTATATCATAGATTACATCAGTCATAACAGATTCTAACAATGACGAGCCGGAAAATAATGAAACAATTGATACATTAATGAGTGGTTTAATGAGCGACGAGCCATCAGAAATTAATGAAACGAGTCATACATTAATGAGTGGTTCCATCGATAATGATTCAGAAATGAATGAAACGAATCGTATATTCATAAGTGATTTCCCAAACAAAGCTACGCATAAAGTATGCATTTTATGATTATAATTTCTATTTTGATAAAAAAGATAAAATTATTTTAGCAAATAAAATTCCAATAACTTAATACTATATTTTTTCTACAGGTTAAATATAAAAAAAAAGTTTCTGAAGATGAAAAACGAGTTAATGCTTTAAAAGAAAATGCATGTGACTGTCTTGGTATTAATGTAGCAGAGATATTACTAATGTTTATGCATATTAGTAAAAAGCATTCGTTGACATGGTCTGCGTTACTAGATATTTTTATGATCATTAATTTTATATTTAAAAGAAGCATCTTGCCGACAACAAAATATATGTTGAAAAATGTAATGAATGTAAATACTAATACTTTTACACGTCATATTTTATGTAACAAGTGTGGTAATTATTAAGGAAAACAGTCAAATCTTAAATCAACAGTCACATGTACATGTGGTTTTACACAACAACCATCTACAATAGAGAATTTTTTTATTGAAATAGATATTTTTGATCAATTGCGTAAACTTTTTTCTCAAAACACTGTTGTTAACAGTCTTGGAGAGAGATTTGCACGACAAAAGCAAAATAATGCAGCTCTCGAGGATGTTTATGATGGTAAAGTGTACAAAAATTATTGCAGTTATGATGACCTGTTAAAAAACCAATGGAACTTTTCGTATACCTTTAATACTGATGGTTGTCAGGCATCCGATAAATCAAAAGTATCAATATGGCCAATTTTTTTAATTTTACATGAATTACCAATCAATTTAAGGAACAAACATTTGATATTAGCTGGTTTATGGGTAGCGAAAGAAGAACCTATAATGAACATTTTTTTGCAACCATTTGTTGATACAGCTAATCTTTTATCAACACAGGGATTTGAATGGGAAAACAATGGTGCAAAAATTACAAGCAAGTTATTTCCTTTGGGCTGCTGCGTAGATTCTGTGGCTCGATGCAGTATGCTTAACATGAAGAGGTTCAATGGTATTTTTGGATGTACATACTGCGAACATCCAACCCAAAATATTAATGGAGTTCGAAAATATCCTATGTTAAATAACGTTGCTGACAAAAGAACAGATGAAATTATAAGACAGCAGATGATGTTAGCACATTATAATAAAGATAAAGATATTATTGGAGTCTGGGGTCCATCAGCATTAATAAATCTTAAACATTTTGATTTAGTAAAGGGAATGATAGTTGATTTCATGCACTCCTGTTTGCTCGGCGTTAGTACTTTGTACACCGATATCATTATGACAAACGTAGATCATAAATATTATGTTGGTTCACCTGCTGCAATTAACATTATCAATAAACGATTATTGTCTATGAAACCTCCTACATGTATAGGAAAATTGCCTAGAAGT
>QLSS01000843.1:2558-15379 GCA_024372645.1 Trichomalopsis sarcophagae | reverse complement strand
AAAGAACGTAACATGTGGAAAGCTTCAGAATGGCTATCGTGGATTCTTTTCTATGCTTTACCTTGTTTATATGGATTATTACCCAAGAAAAATTTGAATCATCTAGCATTATTTGTTGCATCCATGACTATACTATTAAGTGATTCGATTACCAACGATATGCTTCAACATGCAAGAAAATTATTGATTAAGTTTGTTCTAAATTTTGGAAAGTTGTACGGTAACCAATACATGAATTATAATGTTCACTTATTACTACACATTTGTGATACTGTTCAAAACTGGGGACCATTATGGGCTCTCAGCACTTTTCCATTTGAGAGCGGAAATAAAGATTTATTAAAAATGAAAAAAAATTATCATAAAATAGCTATCGAAATGGCAACGAGGCTTCTTATATATCAAGAAATTCCATGCTTAGAAAACGAAAACTTTATCTCCGATGATACTAGACATTTTTGCAAAAAAATATATAGTCAACGTTTAAAAAAATTCTATAAAGTACAAAATTGTAATTTAATAGGAGTTGGAAAATATCACTCACTAGATGAAGAAGAAATTGAAGGACTTCAACCATTTCTACTAATAAATAAAACACATGAATGTAAAACGTTTAAAAGAATGATTTATAACAGCTATAGATATACTACGTCATCTTATACAAGAGCAAAAAGAACAAATGATACAGCATTTGAAACCATGGACAATAAATTTGGAATTATACATCGAATTTATCTCATTAATTTTAATGATCAAGAAGAGATTTATGTATCTTTTAAATTGTTAAAACTAGAAGCAGTAAGATTTATTAATGACAGTGATGTTAATAATATTATAAATTATAAAATGTGTACCTTAGAATCAAACAACTTATATTTTATACATTGCTCTTCTTTATTCAAACCATGTATAATAACTCAATCTCGAGGCAAATATTTTATAAGTACGATAGTTAAAGGTGCTATGGGACGAAATATTAATTAATGAGCAGGTATTATCATATAATGAATGTATTATTTAATATTAGATGAATGTAAATAACTTTTATATTGTAAAAATAAAATATATAATAATGCTTATGTAACAATTATAGTCTATAAAATATCATTTCGCAACGATTATAATTAATTAATAACAACTTAACAGTTTTCATCAGATTTCTTTGATTTCAACGTGATTTATTAAATGAGCAACAATAAATGCAACTAATAATTACTGTTAATAATTGAAAATAAATGTTTTCTGCAGTTTTCTACAGTTTTTAACAGTTTTCTTCAGTTTTCTACAGTTCTCTACATTTTTATGCAGTTTTTAGCTACTGTTGACAACAGTTTTCTTCAGATTTCTTCATTTATAAAAAATTTTTTTCGATTTATATAAAATGAACAAAACTGTTATAAACCGTAAATAACTGAAGAAAACTGATAATAACTGAAGATAACGGAAGATAATTGTTATCTTTGTCTCAATTCCGACATTTTTCTACTGTTGATTTCTGTTTTCTTCAGTTATTTTCTGTTGTTTTCTGTTTTTTTCTGTTAATTTCTGATAGCTTCAGAAATCTTCAGAACTTTTTTTCCACTAGGGTAGCATTCATGGTAATAATTGTTGGATTGTTCTTTTTAAAACAAATACATATATAAATTTTGTGTTACTTAAATAATAATGTATAATAATAAGTGTTACAATAAATACTTGGATTAGTTTTATAAATAATTTGTGATTGTGTTACAAAATAGTAGATTGTGTACCAAGGGCGTAAAGTGGCCTTTTCTAGACCGAGTGTGCGGAGTTTGCAGTGCGAGGCGAAGACGAGTACTGCACCCACACGAGGTCAAGAGGCCCAGTAAGCCCTTGGTGCAAATCCACATTTTTTTGTGCTTACTTTTTATGCCCGCTGCCGACTTTTGCGCCCGCCGGTAAAAAAATGATCCTTTACACGTATTTCACCCGCTTACTAAAATAATGTATATTTTCCAGGTAACAATTCTTTGACAAACTCTAATTTGCATGCAAATCACGGGAGTGACACATTAAATTCCGTAATAGAAGCAGATTTTCTATATGAAAACAATATTGAGGACTATCTAGATGATAGCGATGATGAATTTTATCATGGTTTAGAAGACATAGATTTCGATGAAAATGATAATCGACCAACATACGCTAAACTGTGCGAATTGTTACAAGATGATTATGTCAATGAAACAATCAATGCTAATATTGTAGTTAGTAAAGTTGAAATGTTATTAGCAATATTAAAATTTGCATTTGTTTACTCGATTCCTAATACAGCAATAGCAGACTTATGCAAAATGTTCAACTCTTTTCTAGACGTGTCTATATTACCGGACAGTCGGTATTTGATAGATAAACTTTTTTATCCCGATGAAGGTATTCAATATCATGCTGTCTGTCCGGACTGTAGGAATTATGTGAAAGAGTTTACGAAAGAAAATGTGCAAGTTCGCTGTGACATCTGCGAAGAAAATATAAATTTGAAAGATCCATCATATCGTGATTTCTTTGTAGTTTTGAATATAGAAAATGAATTGAAACATTTGATTGAAAATAATAAAGATTATTACATGGACGTTTTAAATAGAGCCGAAGCAGAAGCTTAAGACTTTAAAGATATACATAATGGGCAAAAATACAAGGATTTTGTGTCGTCTTTGCCAGAAGATCAAAAAAAATCTTATTTATCTATAGCATTCAATAGCGACAGATCGCCAATATTTAAAAGTTCTAAGTTTTCAATATGGCCTATTCAAATTATTCCGAACGAGATTCCACCATCAATCAGAAACAAAAGACCAGTAACTTACGCTCTGTGGTTTGGACGAGACAAGCCGTAAATGAACATTTTTCTTGCTCCATTTATAAAAGGTATCAATAGACTTTCAAACACTGGGGTTGATTGCACAATAAATAACGACGTTCAAAATATAAAAGTGTATGCATTGTGTTGCTGTGTCGATTCCGTTGCACGAGCACCAATGCAGGGTTTTGTTCAGTTCAATGTATATTACGGTTGCAATTGGTGCTTACATCCTGGAAAGTTGGTTCTCCATAAAACTGGAAGAGCTATGAAGTACATATTATTAAACTATGTACCCGAAAGGAGATCAGAACGTGAAACATTGCATCATATGCATGAAGCCATCAATGCAGGTGCTTCAGTGTGTGGTGTGAAAAAAGCAACCCCACTTGTACAGTTAAATAATTTTAATATTATAGATGGTTTTGTACCAGATCCAATGCATTGCATAGATCTGGGTGTTGTGAAGCAGTTCTCTGATTATTGGTTTAAGTCTACTAATAAATTGTACAGTATTTCGAATGCTGATATCAAACATATAGATAAATATATAAAATCGTTTAAAGTTCCAACACAACTTGCTCGCCTTTCACGATCAGTAATGGATCGAAAATTCTGGAAAGCCCGCGAGTGGGAAAATTGGCTTCTATATTATAGCTTACCAGTATTACAAGAAATAGAAGGTTTTCAACAATATTTGGAGCACTGGGCACTTCTTGTTGAAGCATTTTATATACTTCAACAAAGTCCAATAACTACGAATGAATTATTGATGACAAACCGATTACTAAAAAAATTTGTTGCAGAAAACATCAGTTTCATATAACCTTTACTCGCACAATAACAAGTTTTCTTTAGATTTTTTTTAGTTGATTAGATCTGTCAACTGTAAATATTCTATCCTGCTTGAAATGCTAAAAAATTTTTTTTCATAAATATGCAAATAATTTTTGTCCTTCAGTAGATGTTTAACTTTGTCATAAACAATTCAACATATATTTATTTATTTATTTATTTAATACCATATACATATGCCTTTGATAGCCCTGTTGAAAATACATAGGTGGATATCCATGTGGATTATCCACATGGATGATCCATGTGGATTTGTGTGGATTCCATGTGGTATTTTGAGTGTCCGATCCAGCTGGTTTTTTATAAACCACATGGATAGACAGATCTATGTGGATTAAATGGGATAACCATGTGGATTCAAATCGATGTTCATGTGGATTGTGGATATCCATGTGGATTCAAATCGATAACCATGTGGATTGTGGATATCCATGTGGATGAAAATGGATATTCATGTGGATTGTGGATATCTGTGGATCGAAACTGATATACACATCTGGATGGAAATGAATATCCATGTCGATTTAAGTGGATATCCATGTGGATTGCGTGGACTAAAATGGATATCCATGGCCATTTTTTGATTTTGGGCCTAAATATATAGCTGTGTATTGTGAACGATAGCAATGCCGAGTTTTAATACAATCCATGTAAATAAATTAGATACTCAGAAACAAAAATTATAGAAAAGGATTTACTCTGAAATTGTATCTAAATGTGACGTTAATATAGACTTTATAAGCAATATTTACACATTTTTTTTCTATTCACTTTTAGTATAATCTCAAGAAATTTCACGACACTATTTTATCACACCTGGGAAATAAAAATTTACCATTTAAATAATTTTTCAAATTTTTATATTGAATCTTCTCGACTAATATGAGCGGAAATAGAATCAAAAATTGGAAAGGTTATACTTTTTTATTACAAATAAGAGGATATGTAACAATATAAATAACTTTAACACTTATTGTACTTAATTAAACCGTATTTCTCTTTTATAAAACAGTTCATGTAATATGTACGTCTGAATCACTTAAAAAATATATTACATTTCATACTATCATTTTATACTGCAATATTTTATTTTATCATTTTTTATTAAAAAGTTGCTTGCAACATAAAAATTATGTAAATTCGGGTATATAACACTTTGCTACAGAGAACATTGTCTTCATAAATTTAATTCACCTTTTCACAGCCATTAAAAAGCCAAATCGAAACATCAGATTGAAATAAACTATTAGTCTGAAATAATATTAATTTATAAAATACTTGTAATAAAATTTAAGAATTTTTATCAGCATACTTACATCAAATCTTATGAATACCAATACATGTTTGGGACAGCACAAATGTATTGCTTCCTGTCTATAATCATCCAAACGCATAATTTATCAATGTCAGACGTATCAATAACTGTAACATTTTCTTGTATGCGAACTATTCTTTGTAAATTAGTGCATACGTCAAAGCCATTTTCTACTTCTATTATGTTACATAAAGTAAGTTCTGTATTATTTTCAATGTCTATAACAAACTCTATTAGTTGAACATATTGCTGATTCCTTGTTTGGACGAATGAATTGTTTGATCGGTGTAAAACTTTTTTACAAGATTTATATACGCATTGGTTTTTAATTATTTTCTTGTAAGACTTATAACGATATCGGTCGTCTTCAGCTATATTCTGCATGAATCTTGCATCAGGTACAGAACTTCTGCCAAAATACCTATTGATTCCCATCTTCAATGTTTTTCGGGTTACCCTATTTTCTAAATAAAAGCAGTATTCTCTGGCAGCAGATTCCTCTTTTTCTGAAAGATGTTGGTCCATTAACACAATACTTTCTGACATCGAGAGATTTCGGCACACCTGACTTACAACACCTTTTGTAGCGTGTACGCTTCTTACAATTTTTCCATTTCCGGACTCAAAGATATAACCAGAGTGAAGCAGCTGGTGAATATTAAATGTCATTGCATCTTTTGTATATAAACATTCGGTTTCTGCTACAAAATCTCTTAATAATTGGTCTGCTATTATTAATTCGTCTTGAGTTATGGAATTTTTTTGTAGTAAGTAGAATGCTCGAGCAAACGACCAATGTTTTAAATATCTTGCAAAACCATAAATTTCTCGCAATATTGGTAGGCTATAAAATAAAATCCAATTCTCCCACTCTCTTGCTTTCCAGAATTTTTGATCTTTTATTGATCGGGAAAGACGAGCCAGTTGTGTTGGTACTTTAAATGATTTTATATAGTTATCAATTCGCTCCATATCTGCGTTCGAAATACTGAAAGGTTTTTGCGAAGAATTAAACCAATATTCGCAAAACTGTTTTGCAATGCCAAGATCAATGCAGTGCATTGGATCTGGAACAAATCCATCGATAATATTGAATTTATTTAGAACTAATAAAGGTGTGACTTTCTTTACACCATATGCCGAATTACCTGTGTCTAGAGCTTCTTGGATATGAACTACTGTTCTTTCTTCTGACCTTCTTTCTGGTATTTCGTTCAACAGTATATATTTGATGGCTGCACCTGTATTATGTGCAATTAATTCTCCAGGGTGTAAACACCAGGGACATCCATAGTACCCGTTGAATTGAACGAATCCCTGCATTGGTGCTCTTGCGACCAAATCTACGCAACAGCATAGTGCGTATACCTTTATAGTTTTTCTTTCATTACGAATTTCACAAACAATACCAGTTTGTGAAAGCTTATTAATGCCTTCAACGAATGGTTTTAAAAATATATTCATATTCGGCTTGTCGTGACCGAACCACAAAGCATAGGTCAATGGTCTTTTAGTCCTAACAGCTGGCGGTACTTCATTCACATTCATTTGAATGGGCCAGACAGAAAACTTGGAGCTTTTAAATACTGGCGATCCATCGCTGTTAAATGTTGCAGTTAAATAACTACGTCTTTCATCCTCTGGTAATGATGCTACAAAATTTGCATACATCCGTCCATCGTAAAAATCTTCGTAGTTATCGTGAGCTGCTCTATGGTTGTCATTCATTATTTCTGTATAATAATCCTGATGGTTTTCAATTGAATGTCTTAATTGATTGTTGACATTTAAAACAACAAAATAATTTATATGAAGGGTCTTTTAATTGTACATCCGTACCGCATGTGTTGCAATGAGCAACAACTTCTTCTTTGCAAAATACTTTGATATAGCCCTTGCAGTTAGAGCAAACAGCATGGTATGTCATATCCTCGCCTGGATAAAAAAGCTTGTCAATCATATAACGAGTATCTGGGATTATCTTCTGATCAAAAAATGAATTGATCATCTTACACAAGTCAGCAACTACACTGTTTGGAATGGAATATACGAATGCAAATTTTAATATAGACAATAAAATTTCTATTTTGTTAACGACAATATTTGCATTTAATGTTAAATTTGCACTGTCTTCTCGTAATAAATCAAACAGCTTCGTATAGATTTGCTCATTTGGGGGATCATAAAGTTCTTCAAAAATTTAATCTTCATCAGTGCTATCATTGACGTAATCACTATTATCGTTCTCATCATATAAGTCCTTTAAAAATAAAAATGATTAATGAATAATTAAAACCAATATTCGTTTCTTCTACCTTATATCTAATACTTACATCTTCATCAGAAATTGATCTTGAATTTTCATCTGTAATTGAACCATCATCATTTGTCAATTGAATCGTATCAGCCAAGTTACTTTGACCATGATCATTATTTATCGATTGGATTGAATCATCTATATTATTTATACAATCTCTTCCATTACAAGCCTTAAAATTTTATCATCTGAAACTAAAAGTGCATACGTACAAATTATCTATTACATGATGACAAAAAACATGGAATTTTATTGGTTATGGCGCTATAATCAAAAAATGTTTTACACTTCATGTTTCAATTGGATCTCTTATGTATATTATCTATAATAATGTAAGTAGTGCTACATTTCGAGTTTTAAATTGGCATTCAATATTTAGACTTTAGATATAAAATGAATACTATTTTGATATTTATAATCGTAATAATAAGGCCTTTAATACTACATATAATTGGTTACCTTTTAAAAAATATACATTTCAATTTTAAAAGATGATCACGATAAAAAAAATTCTAACTTAATCTATATAAGATACATTTATTATATGCAATTTGCAACTAAATATTTTTTAATAAGATTTCAAGAGCATATCGTCGCTCTTTACAAAGAGTAGTTCAGTTCAGATTCCCATCGAGGACTAGTGCAGTTCATACGCTAATAAATGTTTAAATGCATATTTCATTTTTAATAATGGTTTGATTAACTCGGATATAAACCGGAAAATTCATAGAGCTAGATTTTTCTATTACAAATATACCTAAGTAACTTGAAGAAGCGTACGCGACTTGAATTTCTTGCACAAAATATCATAATAAATCGCATTTACCATAAAAATGATTAAATTGGCGGTTTATACTTTAATTTTTTGCAAGAAATTTAAGTCGCGTACGCTTCTTAAAGTTATGTAGGTGTGTTTGTGATAGAAAAATCGATCTCTATGATTTTTCTGGTCATCATCCGAGTCCCTCCGCCATTCGCCATTACTGAATTAATGACTAGACGAAATTGAAGGATTCCGTCCATAGCGCCTTGTAGCGAGGAGACGATAGCAACGCGATCTCAGAACGCTCGCAGTCACCGTAGAAGCGACTAGCTGCTAGAGCGAGGGCACGATACCCGTCGAATTAAAGTGCGAAATTCTGTACTATTTTACTCTATTATATACATCTATTTTATCCACTACAGTCAGTGTTGTTATTACTGCTCTCTGGTTAAAAGGTTATGGACCCGGAGCACTAGTGAAAATAGTGAAAATAGTGAAAGGATATTGAAAGTACCGAGTGTTGTGCTTATTTTGTTTTACGTGGGAGGCGCGAAGGCGATTTTCCGCAGAGAAAATTCGCGTAGCACACTCGACGATGTCCGCTGAGATGCTTTTGGGCTCTGTGATAAGCCATGTGCAAAAATTCGACGGAAGTAACTTCCGGATCTTGAAATTTCAAATTAAGACAGTGTTAACGGCACACAGAGTGATCGATGTCGTGACAGGCTCCAGAAAGAAACCGACTGCCAACTCGACAGCCGCCGAAATTGCCGCTATAGCTTTGTGGGAAAAAGACAATGCAAAAGCAATGTATTTGATTTCATCAGCCATGACTTTCAATCAACTGGAGGCTCTGACCAACTGCGAGTAAGCTGCAGACATGTGGAACCTGCTAGCCGCGATACATAAACAAAAGAGTGCAATAAATAAGTTGATCACGTTACAGAAGTCTAACGAATATAAAATGGAGCCGGCAAGTTCAGTAATCCATCACATCACCTGAATAAAGAATCAAGCCCGAGCTATCAAGGACCCTGTGAGGAGGTTTCGGAGATATCAATAATGGCGGAGATCTTGGGAACTTTGCTGTCGAAATTCAGCGCGTTCGTTACTGCCTGGGAGAGCGTCGAAGCAGCAAAACAGACGCTACAGAACCTTAAAGAAAGGCTTATAACCGAACCGAATGTCCCAGAAGGACGGAGAAATGTGCGTGCTAGCAACAACAACGCAGGCAAGATGTTACATAAAAAGAACAAGACCACAGAGGCAGGCAGGACAAAGCGGAGTTGTTGCCGAGCCGAGAGCCGATGTGATTTGCTATAACTCCAAGAAGCCGGGACATTTCGCATGCAAATGCCGCAAGAAGAAGGACGACAATAGTAAACAAGGTGAGAACAAAGAAAACGCTAAGTTCAAAGGAGTATATATTGCCGAGATGCCGAATTCAAATTCGGAGCAAGCCGAGAGTCGTGTTCCCGACGAGCAAGAGCAGCGAATTTTGAGCGCAGATATAGCGGACGTTTGAATAAGCGATAGTCGTGCCTCGCGCAATCTTACTTTTCGTCGAGACTGGATGGTGGATTTTGTTTCGAATGGTCACGAATCGGTTAGGCTTGGTGACAACGAGGCCTGCCAAATCATGGGCTCTGACACAGTACTCATAAAAATGTACATTAACGGCGAATGGGTCGAGGGTCAAATGGAAAACGCCCTGCTGGTGCCTCAGCTAAAGAAATAGTACATTATGACACAAAGCCAGAAAGTTGCATTTCCTGGCCAGGGCATTCAATATTCTGTCTGCGTGTCGTATACTATTTTTCTTCATCCCTGGCCGAAAGTACGTTAAATTATAATTAACGTTACTTGTTAAAATAACCTAGTCGGCTGCTAGCTCACGCTCAGCCATATGCATGTACTGGTTTTCTTTTCTGGCCTGCGTCAGCGCCATCTTCCGGCCTCCTTGCGTAGCGTGACGCGCAGTCTGCTATTCTACTAGGCCTGCGGTGAGGCGTGAGCTGATAGAAAAAGCCCGCCCGACTTTTGCAAATCCGAGGCGAAGCCGATCGAACCCATGTATAATTTTACATGTTTAGTTTCGGAACTGACATTTCGCGCGCTAGCTCATATGCCCTAATTGAGTACTATACAAAATTTCCCGGTATATAGGTTTCAAAATGCTTACTATTAACTTGATAAAATTAAACCTCATTTCATATATATGGTATCTAAACAGTACCCTGCTAAAAAAAGTTGATAGAAATTGATAGAAATTGATAAGTTTCTTATCGACTTTGAGTCTAACTTTTAACACCATTCTGTGCATTAGAACTTGATATAATACGATAAGATGGATAGAAGTCGATAAAATTCTATATGAAAAAATTCAATAGAAATCGATATAAGTTTATGAAGATTGATTCTATTGCTTTTAATTGTGATTTCTTATATAGAATTTCATCAACTTCTATCAACTTTTTTTAGCAGTTCTGTGGGTTTTCGGAACTAACCTGCACTGAAAAAAATTAATCTAGCAAAATACCAACGTGTTGCGCTTTTCCACTACTACGCATCGCGCAGTGGAAATGCGGCACACGTTCGTATTTCGCTAGATCCATTTTTTCAGTGTGTTGCGCTTCTTCTTGAGCTCCAGAAAAACTGATTAGCTCACATTTGGAAAATTAAAAATTTCAGGAAGTCCAATTAGGTGCTTTTAGTACATGATAACGTATAGTTCACGATTCTGAGAATCCACCAGTAGGTGGCGCCCAACAATGAACTCGGTTTTGAGTATCAGAAGTGTAGTACCCAAAATTTTCTAAAAAAATTGATGAACAAAAAAGTAAGTCCCTTATTTTAATAATAAATGTGACTTTTTAATTATAAAAACACGAGAAATATGTTGTGTTAGCTCTATAGTTTACACTGAAAACACAGAAATTTTTTTAACGACTGACGCTTTTGTGTAGACCACCATTTTGTACCCAAATTTGAGTTTTCAACATGTTTCGGAACTGACATTTGAGGTACATTTTATTGTTTCGGTTTCAATAAAAGTAGGCATATTCGTTTATAGCTGTTGACGATTGTATTTAGTAATGGCTTATTACATATAAAAAAAAAATTATGGGGGATTTTTTTCACAATTTATTAAGGTCCCAGAGGTTCGTACACAGAATGGGCTACTTACGAAATCACCCATATACCACATGCTAGGTACTACAACATATATTTAACGGCCAAAATCCAAAAGTTATTTTTACAGCTATACCGCAGACTTACTAAAGGGGCAGCCGGATCTAAAGCTTCGCAAATCCACCATAGTGTATTTCGTATTTCCAATGCTAAAAAAAAAATAAAAATCTGATTAACTTCTAGTTTTACTAAAACGATTCTTTGAACTAAGCAGTACGCCGGTCAACTCTTGGTTTTTTATTGTAAGTTTTATTTAAAAACTGAAACAGCTATAGTTTCAGGTGAATGTGGGGATTTGAAAAAGATTTTAATTTAAAAAAATTGTCCATAAGTTAATAAAAAATTATGTTTAAAAATTTTAAAAATGACATTAATTATAGACAACTTTTTTAAATAAAAATCTTTTTCAAATCCCCACATTCACCTGGAAACTATAGCTGTTTCAGGCATTTCTATCAAAGTAAAAGTGCCCTTCGAAGCCCAAATCAGAAGTAAGTCTGTGGTAGCTGTAAAAATGAAAATCATGAATTCTGGGCTTCGAAGACTTGTTGTACCTGATATATGACATATACAGACATTGTTTTTGATTTTTTACAATGTTTCTGAGTTTATACAACTGTTTAAACAATATTTTAAACAATTTAATTATAAATAACAAATTCAATTTTTTAATTTTTTGAAATTTTAAGGTGTATCCGTACCCTTAAGCTCCAAAGGGCACTTTTTCTTTGGTAGAAATGTTTTAAATAGATACAATTCTGACATGAATGTGGGAATTTGAAAAAAAAATTAATTTAAAAAATTTTTTTGTAAATTAATAATAAAATTTGTTTAAAAATTAACAAAACAATAAATATTATGTTTCAATTACAGACAAATTTTTCAATAATATGAAAAATAAATAGAGTATAAACTCTTACGCTAGCTTGATTCTACATAAATTAAACAATTATCTACACTAAAAATTATACATCTTACATTAATACACGGCATATGCCACCAAATGATAGATAGTGCTTGCAACTTATTCGAACACTGAGTTGAAAATTTCACCGACCCTGTAGAGAATAAATACATATTTTTTGTACGTATCTTTAGTACGTACTAAAAACATGCAATTTGCCTGGTAATACGTATTAAAAATATGTAGGGGAGAGCGGGGCATGTCTGGCTTGTCGGGTCACTTTGGCAGCTAAAATGGTTCTACGTCTAAACTTGAAACTTCAAATAGAAGACCCTTCCTATTGACTAAGATTGTTAAAGAAGATTTGTTTACGTTTCTATCTAATAATAGATCAAGTATTTAATTCTGTTGAATCTACATGATTATTAATTTTGAAGATAAAAGTTATTTTTTTGAGAATATTTATTTTTGTGACTTGAGATATCGTAGGTTTCCTGTTTACTTTCCTTCATAGACGTTAAGGCTTATTATATAGCTTGAATAGCAAAAAGGTAACTTAAAGTGGACGTGAACATTTAACGAGTATACAAAAATGAACTTAGATATATATATATATATATATATATATATATATATATATATATATATATATAT
>QLSS01000842.1:1753-28574 GCA_024372645.1 Trichomalopsis sarcophagae | reverse complement strand
ATGGTCTTTATTGAAAGATAGTGAGAGAGAGGTATGTTTGATAGTGTTAGTCTTGTTGCGCTTGCAGAGGTGAGGTTGGAAGAAATTGGGCACGTGTGTCCGATTGAACTTTGCATTTATTTAGATGCTTAGTACTATTACAATCGCTTTTTGGCTCGGCGGAACGCAGACTGCAGGACAGGCAGAGAGGCCTAGGTCTGTGCTAGTCTCTAGTTCGAGCGAGAGTAGCGAGTGCCCCCCCAGCGAAGCCACCCCTCAGACCTCGGAGGGAAGACGTTGGTCTCGCTCATGATGCCCGAAGGGAAGGGATAGCTTGGGCACTTTAGCGGATGAGCGGCGCGCGTGCTTTTTGAGAATTCCGAGGATTATCGAGCGCGCGTGGCCGATCGTTTTATTGCTTTAAGTGCAATAGACGACGGACCGCTTGGCTGCCGAAAATCCGGGGACTGTCTCGTCTGAGGGATTAGCGAGCTCGCGCGCGGCGGATCACTTTATTGCGGTGAGGCAATAAAGCGAGGGACCGCTTGGCGAAAACTCGACAGCGTTGTAAACGCTCTCTACTAGGCCCCGCAGATGCGGAAAACATGCACGCCATATATATATATATTTTTAAATTTTCAATTTAAATAAAAATAAGAGGTCACCCTCTAGAAGCAGGGTACCATCGCGTTATAATAGCCTATATTACCTTGACCCGGCAAATTTTATAAATGAACACGATCCCCTAGTTCAAAAAATAATATCGCCATTATATCGGCAGCCACTTCTCTTCCCTCCTCGGTTGCAGGGGCTTATCCAGACCATACGCAATCGTAACCACGAATGGGATCAGTTTGCGCAAAAATATGAATCCGAAGCAAAAGAAAACTTTTCATTAAACCCACCACTACTTACAAAAACCATTAAAAGCGAGTCGCAATTTACCACACCTATCACAACTTCAAATACAATTAGATCTCCGAATTTAGCCACTATACACACTACATCAGTACATCAGGGAAGTGCTTTTACATTTCCGAACACAAACACAATCATTAATATACCACAACAATTTACCACCTCAGCGCATAATACGGGCACCATACAAATAATTTTACGCACGGCATAGTGCTCTCAAATTACGAAATTTAATCGCCTTCCATTCTGATTTCTAGTATTCAAAAAACACAGCAGCCTCACACGACAGAGACCAACACACTAAGTATTTCCACCCACATTCCATATACGGGTTGGCAAAATAACCAGTTAAATGATCCACGACAGGCGATTTATTTCCATTCAATTACTCATTCGCAAAATAATCACACATTTGACAACATGCGAAATGCAAGCACTCCCATACATACACCACACCATTCTATCTTTCCTCATCAAAACATAGCTTTTACAACCGTCCCGACACATAATTATAATAGTACAATTAGTCGGCAAAATCCAAATGCAAACAGGTATATGAAAATTACTTGGGATCACAACATGGCACAACCGTAATATTCACCCTAATCACAGTTGAAATCACAGATTAACACAATAATAGCAAAAAGAAATAGCCTACTGATAATAGAAATCTTAAATCACATCAAATTCTAAACAACAATGTGAATTTTATGCCCTTTAAAATGCAAGGTAATTTGAACGGACAGAACTTACACGATTTAAATATATAACTCACAACAGATTGAAACACCCATTAATAGAGTAACAAATCCGGAACAAATTTCTTTTAATGTCGCTACAGATATTTGTCAACGTACAAGGGGTTTGACCCTTTGACAAGCTTTAAACCTAATACCAAGTTTTGATGGTTCCCTGGAAAAATTAAATATGTTCTGTATGGCAATTAGACAGGTTCGTGCGAATTTTGGCCCTGACTCAGACAAATACATTTTTATGTCGTTGACTAGTAAATTATCGGGAAGAGCTACGGACAGCTTTGCAGCGCAATTATTAAACTATAGCTCCATACACGATTTTTTATCAGATATAATTTTGCAGTATAGCAATATTGGTCTGGCAGATGAGATTATGAGTGAATTAAAATTGATCACTCAGATGCCGGGAGAAAAGGCGGGGGATTGTCGTATTAGAACGGAAAAATTGCTTAAAAGACTCACTACAATCTACGAATCTGCTCCCAGCATTGATGATAATGATCGTATGTACAGAAAAAGAACGGCAAATAGTGAAGCGTTACAACACTTCACATTTGGCCTTAGGTTCCCTCTTGATCATCAAGTTCGCAGCGATCATCCCAAATCGCTTGGCGAAGATATTAGAATCACTATAGAATATGAATGCAAGCAAAGCGCGCGTATCAATAAATATGAAAACACAAAAAATCAAAGTGCGTCACACGCACAGTTAAATTTTACCACTGCAAAACAAACCCAAACGAAAAACCAACCGACTAACGAAAATAAAAATTTGAATATGAATGGAAAAGAGAAAGAAGCGCTTTCTTTTACTAGTAATTATTGTGGGTCCAAGGGTCATTTACAACCTGCATGCGAAAAGCGGAAAAAAGATAAAGGCATACTATAGATATTTGCCGAACTAAGGAATATCAATTAAATAATGGTCGAAATAATAATAATCTAAATGCAAATAATGGGAGACGTAATGACACAAACAATCAATATGGCAGATATAATAATGGGAATAGACAACCGAATAAATACAACAATAATGGGAATCGGAATAACAGAGGCTTCAATCGGAATAATAATAACAACAACGGTTATTTCGATCGTAACGCTGATTTAAGAAATAATAACTCACCACGCTACGAAGGCAACAATAATAATGCAAATAATAATGGATCAAACGACAGACATCCAGAAGACCAGAACAAGAACAATCATTTAAACTAGATACCTGCTCGATTCAATCATCAAGTGTTGAGCAGACAGGATGTGTGGTTTTAAATAACGCAAAGCCTTCACACAAGCCAAAAATTCCTCACCGACGTTACGAAGCATAAATTCCGAAGCCCAGCTGCGAACCAACCAACACCGAGAGTCATAGCAGTCTCAGTGATAAGAAATCAAGTTGCTATCCTCGAAAACCATCACCTCCAGCTATGCAAAATAATTCAACATGGATACTGAAAGCAGCAGAAAACAAATCATAATACTACAACAAAAAATTGTAAGCAGCACAATACTGCCAACATCAGATTGGCAAATCAGGGCGCTCCCAGCCGCTAATATCACTTCAAAAGGGAATACATTCATGAGAAAATTTCACAAATATACAAGAATACAATACTTGCAATCAGAGGCGTCGTGCCTGGCGAATGCATGACTATGGGTACTATAAACATGAAAATTGGTGATGGTATTACGTGCAATTTACACATTGTCCTTGATAGCTTCCCCATTGACGTTGCGGGTCTCATCGGTTGCGACATTATAGGCGAATACAAAGGAAGAGTAGATTTTTCAAAAAAGACATTACAATTACAAAACACTCTATTTCCGTTTAAGTGAGAAGAAACTTTCACTATACCAGCCAGATCATGCCAAATTATATTTGCAAAAGCATCTAATCCAGAGGTGAAGATTGGATACGTCCCGATACAAAATTTGGCACCAAATATTTTGTTCGGAACTTTTCTCGCAACAAACAAAAATAATATGCTCTATACATACCGCTACTATAAGGATCACTGCCCTGTAAAGCTACCTGTACTACATGTAGAACTAATCGAATGTCTCTCTTCTAAACAATCTAGCGGCAATGTGGTCGATGAGGACGACAATATTGACGCATCTTATTGTGTAAACATACGTTCACTATTTTGCAACACTAAAGAACCTATTGACGTCGCTGTAAAAAACAGAATTTTAGCGGAAAATCCAGATTTGGGAGAAGAAATAATAAATAACTATATATTACAAAAAAAGTTTCGCCGCCGCCGCCGTTTCAGAAATTTTCCCCCTCAATTCTCCCCCTCAATTTTCCCCCTCAATTTTCCCCCTCAATTTTCCCTCTCAATTTATCCCTCAATTTATTCTCTCTAAATGAATGATAGTGCTTACTGAGTAACAAAGGCAGCAATTCCAGGCAAATTCTGTTGTTATGATATTGCTTTTTCTTTTCTCAAAAAGGATCTTTTCGATTGACACAAGATATAAATGTAGATCACTTAAATGCAATTTATTAATTAATAAAAAACAAAAATTTAAAATTGTATGTTTTAAAGTTAAACATGTTATTAGTTTAGTTACTTAGTTTTTTATTTATATTCCCCAAATTCACAAAAAGGAACGTCTAGAATCTGTCTGAAATTATCAAGTTATATATTTTTACCAAAACAAAAGTTTCTAGCCGTTCCGTTCTGTGTGTTTGTTTATTATTAGTAGAGATAACCAATTTGTGCTTAACCGAAACTAATACTCGAAAAACTAATTATTAACTAACTAAACTAATAATATGTTTAACTTTAAAACATACAGTTTTAAATTTTTGTTTTTTATAAATCAGTTGCATTTAAGTGATCTACATTTATACCTTTTTTTATACTATAACAAGTTTTTACAATTTTTAACCTGTAAACAAGTTAAAAAGTGCCCTGTTGTTGTGCACAGTAATTTTTTAGATGTTTATAAATGTAATAGACTTACAACTGGTGCAATGTGCAAGGATCATAAGAAAATTCAACGCTTGTATTGTGAAGCATATCACATGCTTAATGACGCGCGTCTAAGTGATGTTGACAAAAGAATAGTGGCGTTAGTTGAAATCCAAGCGAGGCAGAACTACACCTATATTTTTAGTATTAAAATAGTGACGCCGGTTGCAAAATTTTATTAAGATGGAACCTCATCTAAATATAATACTTAAAGCGAATGCAGATGACGAACAATCAAATTTTGATCAACAAATTTTAGATTACTATATACAATCTGAGCAAGAATATGAAGAATATTTACTAAATTTATACGAATCAATGTTACAAGAGTCGGAAGAACAAAAAATTAAACAGTTATATGACAAAATAAATTTAAATAGAAAAAATAATAATAAATCTAAAACGTTTACTGATTTTGATCAGATACCAAACGATATAATTCAAAATATTTTGAACATTTTCAAATTTCAAGTAAAAATTAATAAACGTTTACCAAGTGTTATCATAAATAATAATCGAAACTTCATGAAATATTTTGTTTCTATGGCAAATGTAATACAGTATATATTAACATCTACTCAATAAAATCTATGAAAATGAAACTAAAGTTTGATGACATCGCTCATGATTGTAGCGCGTGTACGCTACGCTTTATCTTTATCCATACGCTTTTATTTACACTACGACAAAAACGAACGTGGGGGTTGGCGAGCGAAGCGAGCAGGGGGGTTACCCCCCTAGTAATAAATAAAATAATGTCTATTATAGACACAAAAGGTTGCACCAAGGAAGAAATAGAACATGTACGTGATTTAATAAAAGATTTTACGGGAGTATTTGGTTTGGATGGCGAACCTTTGCCAGCAAGTCATTAAATAAAAACAGTGAAAGTTATACATGCCAAGCGTTTTCGATTTAAGGTCAATTTAAGAAAACATTTGATTCATGAAGCAGAAGAATTGAGAAATAACCAAATCGTGGAACCATCGGATTCAGATTTTTGTAATAACTTTGGGTTGTTCCCAAGAAGCCAGATGAGATCCCCAGAAGCCAACGGAAATCAGAGATGGCAATTGTTGATTTTACGCAATTAAACGGTGACACAGAGGGAACAACTTGGCCACTACCTCTTACAAGTGATATTTTGGAACGTTTAGCCCCGGCGAAAATTATCACGGTTGTTGATTTAAAACAAGGCTTCCATCAAATTCCAATTCATCCTGATTCAGCGCCGTATACTGCATTTAAAACTCCGGTAAGTGCTAATGGCTTTCAACATTTAGAATTTAAAAGAATGCCTATTGGCGTGGAAACTGTTAGCAATACTTTCGCTAAAGCTATGTCTTTAGCCATGGCCAGACTGCAGTCGAAAGAAGTAGGCATTTACTTGAACGACTTTATGATTTTTGGCAAAGATTTGGAAGAGCATGCGAAAGGGATTCAAGAGAGTCATGCAACAACTGGTGAAGGCAAATTTAACTATTGAACTGAAGGAGTGTCAGTTTTTCGAAGTGGGAAGCTGCAGTCTTGGGACATATTGTGGGAGGAGGATGTATTCGTACAGATCCCAAAAAGGTTGAAACTGCGGCGAAATATCCAATACCAACGACTGTATATAATAAAGAATTCAAAATACTAATTCGTTGGCTAACGCAGCTAAATAATGATGACAATTTAATATATATGGGACGTTCTTTGTCAACCGGAACACTTCTATACCCAAAATTCCTTTTGACCTAAAAATATTTAAAAATATGGAAAATTTAGGATTTTTTATGTACTTTCCATTAGAGTGTGGCCTTTTTATTATATATATATATATATATATATATATATATATATATATACACACTCGTATTTTAACAAATATAAGAGTGGCAAAATCAGGTAAAGATAAATATATTTTAGACCCAAATGAGAAGTAGCATTGAGTCAATATTACACGAATCAATACAAAAATTTACTTTAAATATTGAAGGTGCCCCACCTGTCTCCAACAACACTCCCATCAATATTCCTGCAAATATAGAAAACTACTCTTCAGACGATTCGTTGGGCCCAAATGTCACAAAGGATCCTTGGGAGAGCTGTAGTAAGAAACGCAAGAAGACAAAAAAGACGAAGAATACTTCATTGCCATATTTTCTCAACGCGCAAAAACTATTTAATCGCTATGCTTCAAGAGTAGCAGATCATAATCACACACTCACGAACAGTAAACGTATAAGTGCTGAAAATTCAAAATCAAAACAGAACGTATCATGTACGCAAATTCCATCAATTAAAACCAGGATGACACTCAGGCCGACTTCCTTACATAGATCTTTGCCAAATTTTGACATAACCCCGGAAGATATAATTACAGAAAATCAAGATATGCAGCTACTACAAATCATCAGTCACAATGAGGATAATATGCCATCCGGTAATATAAAAAGCAATTTCAAGCCACCAATCCATTCTACACCAAAATCTTCACCCGAAAAGTCGCATCTAGAAAAAGAAAATGATCAGTCACTAAGACATAATAGTCCAGGGGATTTACCCCCAAGCCAAACACTACCCGAAAAAGCAATGAAAATGCATGCAATATTTGGCTTTGGCTGGCTTTTGTCTTGCGCATCACGACGGTCAGTAGCGCTACGCAATTTAGATATTGTTTTGCCCCAGGGGGTAGTATTGCTCTGCAGCTCGAGCTGTTTGAAACGACCGATTGCACTGTAGTCATAGACGCATCGGAGTCTGACGCTTTTCCGATGTCCATTGCCGTTGATGATTGCACGATTTGCGGCGACGACCTGAATTTGATTGATTCTGCGAGCATCTTTCTTTGCGCTCGCGCTCGGTTTTCGACAACGCGTATCTATTTTTATCAGCTTTCTTTGACGAGGTATTAGTTACAATGCAACCGTATCTTGTGGAATCATGATAATCCAACGCTTATGTGAATTTACAGTTTTCACTTTCGTTAAACCATTGAATTTTGATCAAATCGTCTCGTGGTAAATATCATGAAGCGCGCGGCACAGATAAAAATCTTCAAATTCATTTCTTACGACTAACGTTTCTCCGGTTTTGTAAATCAGCGCGGTGTCGTTATATTTTTTCTTTATTTCGCTCGTTTTCCTCAACTCGTCGGAGTCCGACATCGCTGGTTTCGCTTTTTGATTTTTATTCACACCTAGTTGTTTGATCGCTCGCGCGCGGAAAATTCTACCCAGCGGTGCGCCGGCTTCCTCGTCCGGATCCGCTTCGATTTGCTTTTCTGCCAATTCGTATAATTCTAGTCGTGGTAATTCGGAATTTGTTTCACCCGGTTTGAGCATTGGGGTATTCGCGTTTTTTGTTGCCCGGGCGGTATATTATGTCGAAATCGTATCCGACAAAAGCCGCTTTTAAACGATTGAATCTTAGGTCTGGTACTGGACTATCGTGAATTTTCGGCCGTATAAGTAATGCCGAAATTGCTCTTTGGCAAACACGATCGTAAGTAACTCTTTGTCGTAAGTAGAATATTTTAATTCACTGCCCTTAAGACAGTGAGATGCGTATGAGCATTGTTGGTCTTTTACCAGCTTTCCCTGGCATAGGATGGCGCCTAGGGCAAAATCCCTCGCGTCGGTTGTTACGATGAAGAGTTGCTCAAGATCTGGCGTCTTTAGGACCGGTTCTTTGCACATTAACATTTTTATTTAGTCAAACGCGGCTTGCTCTTATGCTCCCCATATGAATTTCGTGCCTTTCTTTAGGAGCTTGAACGGATATGCCACTTTCGAGAAGTTCTCTATAAACCTCCTGTAGTAGCTGAATAGGCCTAGCGCCTGCTTGAGATTTTTGGGGTTAGTAGGTACCGCGTATTCCATCATTGCCCTGCTCGTCGAGGGTCTCGCTGAATACCATTAGATCATCGAGATATATTTCGACCTCATCTTCTTGGAGTCCGGCCATCGCCAGAGACATAGCGCGTGTGAATGTTATGGTGGTTTCCTTCAGCCCCATAGCCATTCTATTGAACTGTAATAATTGATTCCCGTGTCTGCCGTCCGGCGCGTAGAATGCGGTCAAATGCGCGGACTCGGGATGCATTTCTACCTGGTGATAGCCTTGTTTTAGGTCCATCACCGTTATATAGTTAGCGGATGCAAGGTGCTCGAGAATATCGCTAGTAAACGGTAACGGATGGCGACTACCCTCCGAAATTTCGTTTAGTGCCTGGAAGTCGGTTACCAGCCTGAATTTTTGGTTACCGTTCGCGTCCGGCTTTTTGGGACTATCCAAAGCATTGACGAATAGTCCGAATTTGGCAGCACGACGATATTTTGTTCGCGAAGCTTCTGAAATTCGCGAATCATGTGTTCTTTAAGCGCAGGCGGGAATCTGAAGCGTTGGTACTTTACCGGTTTGCTTGATTTTAATATGATTTTATGCTGTAAGAGGTGTGTAGCCGGTAGCGGTTCTCTTTCGAGACCAAATACGCCCGAATATTCGTCGATTATTTCGCGAATGTATTCGACTTCTTCCGCATTACAACTCTCCAAATCGGCCAATTGTAAGATCTTTTCGACTCGTTCGAACCTGGCCTTATTGTTTGCGTGCATTTTTTCGTCAAACGAGCGTCTTAGACTTGCCGAAAATTCTGCAACCCGGTTAGGTGAGCCGACCCCATCGGCTTGATATAGTTGATATGCCGCAATTGTTTCGCATTCTTGCAAATCCGCTATCGGGGCTGGCAACCGATACCTCCGTATCCCCAATGTTTATGCATTCCGCGGATATGCACCCATTTCTATTTTCCGCGATAAAATTTCCGAAGAGCAAGTTAGGGTGGAGGTCCATCAGTGGGACCCATCCTATTTTTACGCTACTATCTCACACACGCGCGCTAATTACCATCTTTACTCGTGGCGGTACGGTAATGCGTACATCAGTCTCGAATGGCACCGATACATCGCCGAATTTCAGGCATTTGTTTGCCGCATCGATGCAACCTTTGTGCCTGTCGATCGTATCCCATCCGATTATGCCCGCGTTTTCACTGGTCCTTCCTGCTCTTTCGTTTTCGGTATCGACTCGTCGGCCGACGCTTGTCGCGGTTATAATTTTCGCTGTAGTGATAACGCCGCACAGTGGGCCAGAAAATCAAAAAAGTGATCACGGGCTATCTTCACTCGAAGAAATGCTTGAAAAAAATTCAAGGGTAGGAAAATCTTCGTCAGAATGCCTAGTTTCCGAATCCGTTTCCCCCGAAATCCGCGGACGTCTATATTTTTTGTCCCACCTCAAAACCTGACCTCATTTTTAGAATGTTCTTTTTCGATTTTACCGATAATAAGTTAGATCGTTGTATTTTACATTTTTAACCATAATAAATGAGATGTTGGCACAGTATTTTCTAGCGCGCACTTATATACTATATATAACAAAAATATATATGTATGTATAGGTCGTTCATGGTCAAATCAAAGATAAAAAATTTGTTGCTTCTTCAACCTACGATAAATATGTTCCAGAAACAGTTTCCAGTGCACCTGAATTTTTTCAGATTTTTAAATTACTTTTTACCAAAATGGTAGGGAGCCAAAGATGTCAACTTTGTCAATAATTGGGTTTTCAGCACTAATTAATTAATTCATAGCTCTTCAGGGAAGCATTTTTCACTATAAACATAAATATACTTTTTTTTGTAAAATTTTCTGAACTTTTTAATAAAAGTATCCTTAAAGTCATATATATCTTCCTATAATATATAGTTGTAAGCGTGATTCTAACTTGAAATACCCTCCACCCCCCTCCACCCCCTCCACTTCCCCTCCACCCACCTCCACCTAATAACGTTAAATTGTTTCAAAATCTACGTTATTTTTTTCATGATTTGCCCCTCCACACCCCTCCACTCCCCTCCACCCCCTCCACCTACCCCTCCACTTCCCCTCCACCTAATAACGTAAAATTGTTTCAAAATTCACGTTATTTTTTCATGATTTGCCCCTCCACTTCTCACCACTCCCCCTCCACTTCTCCTCCACTTCCCTCCACCCCCCTCCACCTCCCCTCCACTTCTCCATTTCCCTCTACTTTCTCTTCACGTCCCCTCCACTTCCTCTCCACGTCTCCTCCACTTCACCTCCACTCTCTTTGTACTCCCCTATATGTTTATATTTACGTTATCGGGCTTGAGACCGTCATATTTTCACTACGTCGAAAAATAAAATATGGCCGCATTAACAGTTCATAAACCATATGGACTGAGTAAATAAGTTATAGGATCTTGACGAACATTAAGAGTGTTAGTTAGTTAGTTAGTTAGTTTATTAATTTCAGCCTTTCGGCCCAGAAATGGACTCGGTTTACAATAAAATACTTACAATACTTCACCACACATTGCATTCCAAACATTCTTTGCTTTTTTGCTTTTTTTGTACATATTTACATACATTTATTTATATACATTTATTTATATACATTATTGCACCTATTTATCTATCTATATATATATATATATATATATATTCATTTACAAATCATTTCCGCCTTTAAGTTTTATTTACATGCTATACAATAACCTATCGCATTTTCCAAACTTTACCATTCCTTAATTACTAAGTTTCGTTACAAATTTGTTCCTATTCTGCCATGAGTGAATCGCTATTCGTTACAAAATTTTATCGCACCATATACAAAACAAACCTATACCTATATCCCAGTTCAGTTTCAGTTACCAAAGAGGGTTTTATTTATACCTTATTTTATCCTTAATTATTTACCATTCATACTATACATACATATATACAATACGCCGTTTCTGCATAGAATCTTCATTTTACTACCTGTTTATTTCCGTTCCTTTATTCGTTACTTTTTGTGCTTTAATTTCGTTTCCTCGCTCATTAACCTTTCGTCTATGCTTTGTACTGCTTTTAACAACTTAAAGTTACTAATTCTACTAGCTACTTCGCTATAGATATTTACATCGCTTAATGGTATATCTTTTACAAAATCTTTGGTTTCCTCGCAACTATACAACAGATGATTCAAGTTACATACATCCTTTTCGCATAAACTACAGATTTTTCTTTCCTTTGATAACCAATACTTATTAGTCCTATCTACATTTCCGCACCTAATTCTAGCTATACTCTTTATATCTATACGTCCGCGCCTTTGTCTAAGGTACATTGGTATCCCTTTTTCCTCGTAAATGAATTTATAATCTTTATTATATCTCGCGTCCCGGATTTTACTGGAAACCCATTGCCTTTCTATGTCTAGAAGTCGTTGCTTTATCTCTTTTTTAACATTTTTCCCTACCTCTCTCATAATGTCCACCTCTATAGAACACGATCCTACTGAATTTAAAAATCTTTCCCTAGGTCCTTTCTTCGTCCTTTTAGATTCCTCTTCTTTACTTTCTAGCCAACATTGTTTAATTAACCTTTCTTCGCTTAACTTCAAAATGTTTTCTTCGAATTGTAGTGCTCTGTTACTCCACTCAATCTTCATCTTTGAGTTTCCTGTTTCTTTATATACTATATACCTTGGTGTACAAAAATCCAAACCAAGTGTCCATCTGAAATAATCCATCTTTATTCTTTCTAAAACACTGTATTCTTCAAACCCCCAGATTTCCACTCCATACTCAATTACACTCCTAACTAGGTACTCAAACAGCATTTTTCTTCTTTTAAAATCATTTCTGCATTTCCTTTCTCCTAGACTCCAGACTTGTTTAGCTGCATAGATTCCTTTCCTCTTCAGTTCTCTTATATGAGCATCGTAATTACATTTAACATTATAGGTAAAACCTAGATACTTAAACTCGTCCACTACTTCTATTGTTTTTCCTAGCCATGTCCATCTTTCTTTGCTTGTTTTTTTACCTTTACCTTTATTGAAAATTAGCATCTTTGTCTTTTCCACGCTTAATATTAGGTCCCTTTACTTCAAGAATTTTTTCAAAACGTCCATCGAGTCTCTTATGGCGTCTGCGTCTTCTCCTAAAATCACTAAGTCATCAGCGTATGCTAATGACCATATCCTGCATTTTCCTACCTTTAAACCTCCAACGTTTCTCTTCTTAAATTCATTTTCTAGTCCTGCTATGTACAGATTGAATAATAACGGACTCAGGACACATCCTTGCCTGAGACCTTTTATTATCCAGAATCCTTCCGAAATTCTTTCTTTGGTTCTTATCCTCACCTTCGTTTCTTCATATATTCCTTTCAACCTTTCAATTAAGTATCTACTTATTTCCATTTCTTCTAGTAATTTCCACAATTTTACCCTATTTACTGTATCGAAAGCCGCCTTGAGATCAACAAAAAGAGCGTATAATTTCCTATTTTTTCTTTTCGACCTTTTCGATAGATAATCCAATATAAATATATTATCCAAAGTGGACCTTCCTTTTCTAAATCCTGCTTGTCCTTCTGGTAATAGTTTTTTCTTCTCCACATCTGCTTCCAATCTTCTTCTTATCACTTCTGTGTAAATTTTATATGCCGTAGACAGTAATGAAATCCCTCTGTAGTTTTTTGGATCCTCTTTATTTCCTTTTTTAAAAAGTGGTACAATGACCGCTGTTTTCCAATCT
The DNA here is from genome assembly GCA_024372645.1 of Trichomalopsis sarcophagae. Lineage (NCBI taxonomy): Eukaryota > Metazoa > Arthropoda > Insecta > Hymenoptera > Pteromalidae > Trichomalopsis > Trichomalopsis sarcophagae. Next base: position 15,348 of record QLSS01000842.1, on the reverse strand, counting down.
TCCGGGATTTCCTCTCCATCCCATATCTTTCCTATTATTCCAACTAGTTTGTCTCTTAGTCCTTCTCCTGCGTGTACCCAAACTTCATTTGATATTCCATCCAGTCCTGCTGTTTTTTTTCTTTTTAATATTTTTCCACGTTGCAACTATCTCCATTACACCTATCTTTTCATTTATATCTTTTCCTTTTTCGTTTTCTCTATCTTCCATTATTTTCCTTTTTTCACCCATCTTCTTAACGTCAGATCCCTCTAGTAGTCCTCTAAAGTGCTCTTTCCACTCTTTTTCACTAATGCTATTTTCAGTTGTTTCTCTTTTTTTCCTTTCTTTGTTTAAGTATCTCCACACATCGTTTTCATTCTTTATTTCTCTCAATTCCTCTTCTTCTTCTTTTTTCCTTCTTTTCTTCTCCTCACATGTGATCTTCCATTCTCTTCTAGCTTCTGTATATCTTTCCTTTTGAACTTTACCCTCTTTCCATAGTTTGCACAAGTACTTTGCTTTTCTCTTACTTCAAATTTTCCTACCTTTTTCCAAGCCGATTCATTTGTTATAGCGTAGTCAATCACTGTGCTTCCTCTACCGCTTATAAACGTGAACTCCCCTTGTTCGTCTCCCGGAGTTGTCCCATTCAGTATAGTCCATCCTTTGTCTTCAACTTTACTTATTAAATTCATACCATCTATCCCTATCTTCTTGTCCTTACTGCGTCTCTGTAATATTTTTCCTGGGTCATCATAGGCCATACTTATACCTTCTTCTCCAATTCTTATATTAAAATCACCTATAATGATCGTTGCTTCCGCGTCTGAGTAGTTATCTTCTTCAATATGCTTCCATATTTCTTCTAATTTACCGCTGTTATATACTGACCAAATATTTACTAATAAGTTTTCGTTTCCTACCTTAATTTTAGATTTTACCAATCCCTCCATGACTTCTACTGCTGCTTCTATTATTTGACACCATCCTTTTTTTATCCCTACGAGAAATCCCCCTCTTGCTCTTCCTTTCTTATGCTCTCTTCTAGCTTTTACAAAAACCCACTCAAAGTTCTTCGGTAAATGTTTCTTTAATAATTCCACTTCTTTTTCTTCTTCTTCCACTTTTTTTTTTCTTCTGTCCAAGTTTCAGCCAAGGTTATAAAATTCGCCTCGCAGATAAAATTCCAAAATTCCATATCTTTATTCATCAGACCTGCAACATTCCAAAACATTATCGTTTTACCTTCCTTCTTGTATTGATCCTCTTCTTTTTCTCTTGTTCCATTACTTCTTCTTTCGCACCATTCCTGGTTTAGGCTAAAACCTCTCCATCTCTTCTGCCTCCATCATCCTCTCTTCTATCCGCCTGGCTGCCTTTCTTCCTTTCCAAATCTTTAACCATTTCTTCTAATTTCTCTTTATCGTTCCATGGTACCCAGACGTTGTTGATAAATATCCTTTTGGACCCTGACTTCACCGTTAATCCTCTTTCCCTTACCTTTTTAATCCATTTATTGATATCTTCTTGGATTTTCCGATCTTCGTAGCTGAGATCGTATTCAATGTAGTAGTTAGAACCTGTTAATTTGCTTTTATTTCTCATTATCTCCTTTTTTTGTTCTACGTTTTCTACTCTAGCTACTATTATTTTCCCACTCATCCATGCCTGAGTTACCTTGACTTCAATATCCAGCCCAATTTTTACAAAATTTTGTACCCAGTCTATAATGTTCTCTCTGTTGACCTCTCCTTGCCTCATACCTTTAATTATAAAATTTTCCTGCCTTTTCTTTTTATCCTGTTCATACAATAAACGTTTCATTCCCGCGACATCCTTTTCTGATAGCGCACAGCTACTCGCCGCGCTCCACATAGACCTAGCGCTACCTCTGCTACGGCCAGACGTACGACTCGCAACGCTGCTCGCGTCGGCCTCCGAACCCGTGTCGCCCTCTCCCGTCCCTCCTGCGAAATGCTCTTCGAGAGCGGCAACTCTCGCTTCCCGCGACCTATCTCTCTCCTCTAATTCTCGGAATCGCGCCTCTATATTGTCTATTCTTTCCCCTACCTCAATTTCCCACTTCTTTACTTCTAGTTTTACTTTTTCGATCTCTACTCTTTCCTGCCTAAGCTTAGCTAAATCATCTAGAATTTTCGCTTTTAATTCACGATATACCTCTTCGTCTTCAAATTTTACCTTCCTGAAATTGTCCAGCGTCGATTGCTTCCTTGTCTCGGTTTTCCTGTCCTTGACTTTCTCCGATGTCTCCTGGCTTTTTCCTTCAGTGCCGCTGCTCGTCGCCTTGCCGCTCCTGTCTATGCTTTTGCCCTGGCTGCCATCCTTATCGTTCGCCTTGTCTCCTCCGCCGCCGCTGCCACTCGCTGCACCACGCCGCGTGTTCATCCTAACCTCCAACCGGTTCCCTACCTTTCTACGCAAGTTTCCCTAACTAAAACGCCTAAACCTACCAAACTTTTTTATTCCACAGCTTCTGATTACCTTTCTTTTTCGAAATCTACGCTTACAATCAATAAATTCAATACAATACTCTCGAAAATTACTGATTTTATGCAGAGACGCTCGCCCAACATCCGTTCACACTCACGCCATCTAAACGAGTCCACGAACATTAAGAGTGTAATTATTCAATATATCAAATTTTCAAAGAACTTTATAAGACGATTATGTTAACATTATTGATTCATAGAGCAAACCAACAACAGCACTGAATGAAATACAAAAGAATTATAGAACAATATTCAAATCAATATCAAATATCAGATAATGATTCACACAACGATCTACAACACTGAATTAAATAGAAAAGAAATATGAGGCTATAAAAGATATATTAGTTAGTGTTTTTGAAGGAAGTTCAGATTTTAAACCAGTATCGACTACTACATTTATTGAAAATAATAAAGGTACCAAATCAGTAGTCGGTGCTACAATATACCAAATAATACCAATCAAAATAATACTCATAATTCAGTCAGTAATCATTTTGAATCTTTGCAGGCCATGTCTCCTAAGTATCAGGACAATTCAAATTCAGTCAGAAGTTGTGAGGATATTTTAGTAATCTATTGTAATAATACTTTAATGGAAATTAAAGTGCACTTAATCAAGACAAAAAAGAACTTTATAAGATGATTGATGATATTTATTAAGTTTAAGGCGAATGAGTGAATTAATTAATTCTGACAGATTTCCACACCACCCAAGGGGTACTGTCAGAAGCACATCATTAGAATTATGTAATAATAATAATGTACTTTAGGTGCGTTGATTTTTGTTTTTTTTTATTTTATTGTATAAAAATTACCGATAATTTCATATAATTTCATAACATGATGAAATTATATAAAATTATGGTTATTGTTAAAAATTAATTTTTCTAATGTTTTTTGTAATGCACTTAAACATGAAATTATTAATACTGATTTATTTTTATTAATTAAAATTTTTATACAATAATCTAAAAAAAAGTGGAATCATCGCCTAGAGCCATATAACCACAGTAGATACCATAAGAGTACCAAAAGAGTTTTAAGGAAGTTCCTCCTTCCGTAAAACTCCACTTTATACTATCCTTCATCCGGACAGAAACACTTTTACCTGAAAAAAGTTTTCAGGTGTACTACTATTAATTTACAAATATACATATATATTTATGAATTATTAACCTATTCAAAATATAATTTTTAAACACGATAATATCTAAATTGAACTTTTTTCATGTAAAAGTGTACAAATAATCATTAATTATTAACTAAGTATTATTACATCATGGTCTATAAAAATATCAAATTAAATTGTTTTATAACTTCATGATTATTTGTATGCTTGTTCTGTCAGTTTCTGCATTTGCATATATTTTAAATTTGATCTTTAAAAATCTCATTCCACACAATATTATCGATTTTTGAAGAATCTTCTAATTCATTTTGAATAAATATTTTATTAGGATTTCTGCATCTAGATAAAGCTACATACAATTGACCATGGGAAAATAATGGCTGTCTGAGAAAAATTCCTAAAGAATCAAAACTTTGTCCTTGAGATTTATTTATTGTTATTGCGAAAGCTAAAATTATCGGAAATTGTTTTCTATAAAGAGTAAAAGGGAATGAAGAGTTCTCTCCAGTATTTAAGGTGATTCTCGGTATAAAGACTTTATTTCCAATATTCTCTCCTGTAATTATTTCTGCTTCAATATTGTATTGATATAATTTACTGATTTTTAAACGAGTTCCATTGCATAGACCATCTATTATACTCAAATTTCGAATTAACATAACTGTTGCATTTATTTTTAAGTCCAATTTATGAGGTGGAAGACCTTCTCTAATTTCATTTAACATTTCAATTGGATAATTTAGATGAATATTTTCGTCTGTTTGATCTACACCCTTATGTGTTGCGTAATCTATGCTATAATATGTCCTTGAATCACCATATAACATTTTTAATACTTTATCACTAATGATTTTAATATCTTCATTATGAGGAGCTAAAATAACAGAATTTATAGAAATGTTTTGATTAATATTGCTATAAATTTTGTCACAAACATTATCAGTTTTCCAAAGTTGAGGTATTTTAAAAGGATTAATTTTACCTTCTCCTAAATCTAATAATAATGATGAGAATTCTTTATCATTAGAACGAATATTTTTTTTTAATTTTAAAACTTTAAAAAGAGGCCATAATTTGGAATATTTAATTGTTTCCTCAACGATAGAATTTCTATAACTATGTTTCATTACTGGAAGAATTTGTCTAAAATCACCTCCTAATACAATTAGTTTTCCTCCAAAAGGTATTTTATTACAGCATACATCTTGCAAGGTTTGATCTATAATTTCTAAAGCTTTCTTCGGAATCATAGATGCTTCATCCCAAATAATTAAATCAGCCAACCTTAATTTTTTTTTTATCTGCTTCTAATTTTAAAAAAGCAGTATCTACATTATCTAAATCCAAAGGTAATCTAAAAGTTCTATGACTTGTCATTCCTTTTGGTACAATTAAGAGTTCACATTGTTGCCCTTCATCTAAATAATAAGGAACATGTTTGTGAAATATGCGATAAAAAATTTTCAAGGAAAAGTCACCTACAATCGCATATAACTACACATATAAATAGCTATAATTTTAAATGTATCATTTGTAATAAGATGTTTAAAACTAAACAATATTTACATGTTCATCAGCTTATACATAAAGAAAAGAAAAAATACTTATGTGAAATATGTTTAAAAGAATTTGTTACTAAAAGTAATTATAATCGTCATGTAAAAATTCACATAAAGTAAACATATAAAAAGATTGTGTCCAATGATTGTGTACAATGTCAGTTTTTACACTAGTAATCGTAAAACAAGTAATAAATAAAAATCTTGTTTTTACTCTCATTAAAAAAGTATTACAGCTAGTGAGCTGAAACTGATATATATATATATATATATATATATATATATACCCCTGTTTTTATGTTTTTTGTCATTTTAAAATTGAAAGTTAAAGTGGGGGGTTGGCGAGCGGAGCGAGCAGGGGGGAACCCCCCTAGTATATATATATATATATATATATGTGTGTGTGTCTATTGAGGCTGTCTTATTTTCATTTTAAACCTGAAAATATGAAAACCTAACGTTTGATCCGGACTCCGACAACCTCAATACAGTATCCGGATAGTTTTTGTTAAAAATACATCCCTTATGAGCTACAAATCATTGAAAATAGGTTAAAAAAATGCGAAAATTGCTTGAAACCTAAACTTTAACCAGCCAGAACCCGAAGCCAAATGAAGGGATCGCGCTAAAATTTTTTTTGGGAGTCAGGTACAACATATAGAACATGTATGTTTAAGGGTTGACATGTTTAGATGCCAATACCACTATTGTATTTCTTCAAGAATTTTCATGTATTTATTTTAAAAATTTTGAGATGCGTTTTAGTTATAAGAGCTTTTATATATGTTTTAGCTATAATACAATATGTATACTCATATAAAAAATAAGGATTTTTATAAATAAAGCATAAAATATATCATGATTACTGAATTTATATTTGTACTAATCCTAAAATCCTATTCCTTCATCAGTAGCATCAAAAACTGATGAAGTCTTTGTATATACTCTGCATAAATATTATTAGAATTTTCATAAGCACTCAGGATGGCTAGATGCTCATTGCTCAGAGACTCAGCCAGCGTCTAGATGTCTGCTCCTGAACAAATCAGCCATATTGAAATTACAACCAATCATGTTTGATAAAACAGGTTGGGTCGGTCACGGAGGCGCCACCGTCGGCAACACTAGTTTATCTCAACCTTTAATCCTGCAAATCTTATTCCAAATTATCCATCCTAGGTCGATAAAGTAAATTACCGATGCTCACTTTGAGCTATGGAGTTATAACTCTAAGTAAATAAAATATACAAAGTTACCTTTATCTCTTAATAACATTCAAACTAATTGGTATATATTTACATAAGATACTCTGTCGCAAACCGATTTTCCATATACTTCTACATTTAATTGCATAAACAAATTTCATAATCTGAGTTTAACAATTGCTATCTTCATTTAAAACTTTAAATTCAAATACATTTACAAATCTTTACGCTCTACGGCTTTATGGATTTAAGTTTCTTTTCTAAAATACAATGAGGCCCTATAGTCCAACTCATAAAATCTTCGAGCCTGGCGCGCACGTGGGCTCTTGACTCGGCTAGTTGACAGCCGAAATCTGTCCCCACCAACGTTTCCACACACGTTTGAAGCATGTGCTCGCTTTGTTCTGTGACACGACTCTCGCAACAACACTGCCCTATTGTGACGTCACGCACACTTAAAACAAATGCATTTTAAATTCTGATAATCCGTACAACATTTCTTCATCGAGTATTACGATAAAATTTATTTATCTTTATAAACTACAAACGATTAAAAATTCAAATAAAACTTTAATAATATTTTATTTTCTTTATCTAACTGGACAATAAATTTATCAATATAAACACGATAATCTATTAATAAATCATAAAATCTCAATATATTTCTGCCGAATATCTCATAAAGAACAATTCATACATTAGATCATAACAAATTGCGAGCAGATTCTACTCTCACGTAACTACATTATAAAAACTTACCGCCCGAGACAAAGGATTTCAACTTAGCATATTTCTATGCTCAACAAATGCACAAGTATTTATCTTTACATCCAGCGTTTAATTTTCAAAAGCTGCTGGACTTATCTGGAATCCCCTGTGAGGTATCTATTTGATCATGCATTGAAAAATAGTCGCATAGAATTAATCCTTCGATACGCCTTCGTCTCGCCTTTGTCTTCTTCATCTCTTATTTATGTCGACGCATTGTCGAATTCTCCTCTCAATTAAAATATTTCTTGTTCCTCTCAAAGAGCTGCTTCCATCGCTTGATGATCTTCTTAATTCTCTTGCTATTTTGTCGTCACTCACGTCGTATAACTTTCATTTAAATTAACTATCGCTTGTCCCGTAATCTAGATTTTCCAGTTAAAATAGTTCCCGGGTTTCGGCACTAAAAATTATAGCAATTAAATGTATTACCCAATGTTCTAAATTATTCTATGATGTTTTAGATAACTTAAGTGTTAGACATCGTATAAACTACGGGGCACAAGGATATTGACTCCTTTAGTCATTATAAACTAACTATTCTTGTAGTCATTACAAATTAAAGTACAGCTCATTTCTTCAGGCGGTGCATTTGATGTCTCTCCTGAAGGGCTCGCTATTCAAGTTGCGTAGTTTCGAGAAATTGAGCGGTGCCGAGACCAAGCTATTTGGCGTGGCGACGTTTAAGTTAGTACGTACATTATTTTGTGTTGTACGGATTGGCTCTCTCGGGCCAATGTTATGTGTAAATATGAGGGGGAGGAATTGAGGTGGAGGAATTGAGGGGGAACAATTGAGGGGAACCAAATGAGGGGGAAACTTATCTGAAATGGCGGCGAAAGTATTTTTATAATATAGAGAGAAATGTACATACGTATTAATTACTTTAAGTAGTATATGGGCCACTATGGAGAGACAGGGGCGTGGCCTAACTGACGTCACCGCTCCCGTGGCTGGCGCCAGGTGTTTATGTAAACAAACACCATGTTTATATAAACAGTAGCTGATAAGGTGAATAAACATGATTTACGACCGCCACTGTAAGAGTGTGTCATCGATGGGGAACTACTTTGTTTATTTATAAATAATTATAAATAATTAGTTAACAAAAGCTATATCACGCATACGATGCCATCAGATTAACATGATTTACGACCGCTACTCTACTGTCATAAACAGTCTGTCATCGATGGGTAACTTTTGTTTATTTATAAATAATTATAAATAATTTTTAAACAAAAGCTATATCACGCATACGATACCCACCTTTTACCCAAGCAGACCCGAGCGCGACTCTCTCCCTCTTTCGTTATCTACTCCATACCGGCCCCGAGCTCGAGAACGCACGTGCGCGACTCTCGCTATGCCAGCCCGTCCCCTCACCTTTTACACTATAGTCGCCCCTGAGATCTGACGCGAGGTCTCTCTCTCTCTCTCTCTCTCTCTCTCTCTCTCTCTCTCTTTCGCTGTCTACTCCATACCGGCCCCGAGCTCGAGAACGCACGTGCTCGACTCTCGCTATACAAGCCCGTCCCCTCTCCTTTTACACTATAGTAGCCTCTGAGCTCTGGCGAAGTGCCTCCAGCCGCTGCTGTACCGGACCCGCTTCTCTCTCCTCCCCTCCATACTCGCGCGCGTCCGCCGCCGTCTACCTGTCGTATACCTGCTGTTTGGCTTTTATTGACCTTGCGTCAGCTCTGATCCTTTCTGCGCTGTAATAATATGTAACCTGTATGATTTCCTACTACACGGTGCCGCAAAGCCTACTCTAAATTTCAGCTTTGGGGTTTATTGATGGGATTTGTACACATTAAAATAGAGAACATTTGTTTGATACAATCTTATATTTATTTAATAAAACAGCAAAAATTGAATACATGATATATTTATGCGCTCGTGTGTGTATGTGTGTATGCGCGCGTAGAACAATAAAGAATATTTACAGCTTAGAAACTAACGATAGGAGATGAATAAAAAAAAAAAGTTATATCGGAAACATAACGTCGTACACATCTTTTGCGATTCTGGCTAAGCCAGACGCATAGATTTCCGTTAAAACTACATCTAAAACGTCGACGCTTACAGTGGCGAAATTAAAGTTTGTCTTAACAATTTCGTCGATTTTATATTTATGAAGGGCGTAATATTGTTTGAACGACTTTACATTTTTCAGAATTTCACGACATAGTTCAGCCTCTTCTCTTTTCAAAGCGTCTTTTATATAATCTAAAATTGAGTCCACGCCGCGATTAACTAATCCCGAAAGCTCCTCGAGCTGTTTAAAACGCAAATCGATGCACTCTTTTACCTGCCTTAAGCCAGCGAACGTTTGTTGATGCATAATTACACTAGGCGGACTCTCGTACTTTTTCTGCTTCTTGCACGCAGGCTGTGCAGGTGGATGCTGTTGTGTTTCCTCGTCATGGCCGCCGACACTGCTGATGAACTGCTGAGCGTTGTGGGTTGCCATTTCTGCTGTAGGTGCTGATGTTGGTGTTGGCCTCTCGTCGATGCCGATCGCTCTTGCTCCGAAGCTGTTTGTGAATGTGACATCGTGATTTGGAAGGAGAATCTTGCTAGGATTTCCAAAATCCTGGTAGAAAGTGAAGGAGTGATTCAGATAGGCATCCATAGCCTCCATCTGATCTTTGATCACTTCCCAGCTGTGTGTGTCGAGTTTCACATACTTGGCTGGCGATCCATTGGCACAAATTTTTAACACTGCTCTGTAGTAACCGCTGTAATACTCGAGGCTTATGGTTGCACGCTTGCAGTTTGATTTGTTGAGCGCGTACGTCGTCGAGTACAACAAGTTGCAGGTGATCGGCTTATTTTTCCAAGACTCGGTACTTGGTGCTGCTGATGCTGCTGCTGCTGCTGAATCCATGGCAAAGATTTTTTACACACGAGGTCTACTTGACGAGAGTGTTCTTACGACTGGTGGCTGGCGACTGAGCCACGACACCTTTATAAAGAATGGGATGACAAAGAGCGAGCGTCAACGAGTCGCAGATCTTTCTAGAAACGACCGTTACAGTATTTACATTCCATAGTGAAACACGAGACAAGTTTGATATCGTTAAAAGTTGTTCTGTTTAACGCAACCGTCACAGGTAGTACGATTGTATAAACTACTCAGATAACAAACATCCGGTCTTGGCTGTGCAGATCTGATTACAGTAACCTCGTCCTGTAGAACTCGTGCGTGGGAATGCGTTGACTCGATGACGCATTGTTTTATTTTGCATTCTTCTCATGAGCCTTCGATAAAACTTAACGGCTAATGCGTCATTCTTGACAAAATCTGATGAAAAAAACGTAGATATTTTCGCAGAGAAACGCCGCTACACATATGATACAGAAATATAATGCAGTGCTCGCCACATACTTTAGAGTCGACGCTCTGCACTTGTTTTTTATTCCAGTCGAATCGCGTGCAGTTTTTTCCGAGTCGATCAAGATGATGCTTTGATACGGGTGCAACTCCGTAGCTGTCAAGGTAAATTCCGTATCCATTTTTATCTATAAAGATGGCAACCCAGTGTGATCCTGGCTGATCGGACGTGTCGAGATTCGTTACAATAGCTGTCGGTGTGGATTGGAATGTGTCGATGTGGAAACTCCTATTGAATCGGCTTTTAATCCTCTAATAGCTGTGATTATTTGACGCGTATTCATGTTGATGGTGCATCTACGTACTCTTCTTCTACCGCACCGTCTTTTTTTTCGTCAGCTTCTTTTTTAATTCCGTCCACAACGTCGCTAGCACGAAATCTTTCGGGATAGTGATATCTCTTATTCTGCAGCCGATCGTAATCTAATATAGCTTGGTACATTACTTGGCTATTTATGTCGTAAGGGTCGCTTCGATGAGGACTGGCAACGATTGAGTGTATCCACCTTCTGATTTGATAGGCTCGACGCAGTGCGCAAAAATTTTTCTTCTTCTCGAATTTCTTGATACCGTGGCTGGTGCACAGCAAGACGTTAGGGAATTGCACAGAGAGTTCGTCAAACGAAGGCGCACTAAAATCTTCTAAATTTATGATTCTTCGAGCCACTACTTTTTCCAAAAACTTGGCTTTTGCCTGGCCACTCACGTATATACGGCGCCCATCTTTCACCAAGTTGCACAGATTACGACGCAAACTCTTGAAGGAGATATCTCCGTCGTGCCACTCTAAACCGTGTACATCGAGAGTGCAGTAATTATTCGTCTGCTGCATGTCCACGGGTAATTCGGTAAAACTACACGGTGCACGAATGATCCAATGACCAACTATGCGGCTCTGGAGCAATAAAACTCCGACTTCTTTGGGAATAAATTTTTTCTTTATATCCCGAAGGCCTTGAATATCGATCACGTAGTCCGTCATGATGCTGTTGCTGCTCGAGTACGTTAGGTGCTGGCTGTTTCGAGAGGGATACTAACTGCATACTGTCAGCGCGCTCGCCTTATGAAGCGCGAATCGAAAAAAAAAAAATTTTGTTTGAGGCGCTGCGATCGAGTGTGCGTGCGTATCAAGCGCTAAAATCCGTTATGATTTGGCGGTTAGAGTCGATTTCCAGAACGTTGTCGTACTCTGCGTAAACGATACAGTTGATAGCAGTGAGAAGAGCCGTCTCAAATCTCACCTCTATGCGTATGCTACCCGAGCGCACGAGATTCCAATGTGTGGCACAGTGTGCCGATAAATCAGGAGTGAGATCGAAGGCCGTCAAAAATTGCCTTTGTAATAGTTGTAGCGATTGATGCCAAAACCTTCGTCGAGAAAATGCACGCCTGTACCCGTGTAAAGTGTTTGAAAAGCGTCAATGTAGAGTTTGTCGAGACCCGTGAAACGTGGCTGCAAAGGTTTGCTTGGAATTTGTACACCGTCGACGTAGAGAGAAATATAATTTATAGAGAAGTGTTCAAAATTAAAAGGGTTTAACACGAGATTATTCTCTTCGACAACTGACCGTGTATAACGTTGTCGATCGAATCGCCCAATATTCCCGAGTGAAGAGTAAACGACTTCGACTCTCGTTATGGGATATTTAGTTGTGGTTTTCGATAATGCTTACGCATGAGCCAGTAAAACTCCAGGACTGATTTTTACTCTGCGAACTATGAGTGTAGCTTCTTTGATGCTGAGTTTGAATTTTCCATCGGCTGTCGCGTCCATTAGACAAAAAACATCCTTACTTCTCAGTAGACGTACGCGCATTTCTAAGCCATTAATCAGCATTTTATCCTGATTAAAGAGGTCGTGATGCAAATGTCCAATCATGTCAAAGTATCGTCGATTCTGTGTAAAATATTTGCGATTTTCCAGCCCTTTGTTCACGATAATAGGTGCTGTGGCAGTGCTTACCGCATTAGCTGGTGAATCGAAACCGCCGCTCGTGTCGTCGTACCACAGACTCGCTGTAAGATGTGACTCTTTAGCAGCCGGAGCGTAGTTGAGAAGCGTCTCGATGTATGCTCTGTAAGGATAGGCGTTATTAGGCGGCGAAACAATTTTCTGATTGAAAAAAAAAGTCAATCTGATTGAACATTGAATGCATGAAATTGTTGATCGGTCCGACTTTAAGGTCTTCGGTCGTTGCGGTAGCTTCGTCAGCAGGTACAATTTTAGCTTGAACATGAAGCATAGTGTGAGCCAGATCAAATTAATGCTCGCTACCTGCCGGCACGACGAATTCCAATGGTGCGTCGACATCGTCGCTAAGAGACGACACAGGCTTATAATGCAGAAAGCTGCTGCTTTCAATTGACGTTTGAGTGGCTGGTAGCGTGAAAAGATCCAGCTCGCTGGACATGCATTCCATCGAGTGAGAATGTAAAAATGCAATTTTTACCCCAAACTAAATACGCCTAGGACCAAAAATATCCGTAACACTTCTCAAACTCTGCTGCTGAGTACTTCTCTTTTTAGGCCTCTTCTTCGTTTTTCGCGTGACTCTCTTCTTCCGTCCTGACGTATGTTGTTTGCGTTTTTTGCTAGAGCTGGTTGTACTCGATGTACGCGTCTTTCTCAACTGACGCCTTCGATGCATTGCGTGTGATTTATAACCAGAACCTTTCATCATTTCTGCTATCTTTTCATCGGCTTTTCTCTTCAATTTTTGTCCAGACTCTTTAGTACGATATTTGAACGCCTCCTTGAAATTCGAGCCGTTGTTTGCAACGTCGTCCAACACGTTGATGCCTGTGCGCACAGCCTCTTTGCCCACAGCCCTGGCACCGGAAGCGATGTACGGAAGAATTTTGCGAAATAAACCTCCGAGCCATGCACCTACACCTCGTCCGCGCTGATACGTTGAACCGGAATAGACGTGTCTCACTCCTCCACCGCCTACTTACTCGTCGTAGTAGCGTATGTAGTGACTCATCGTGACATAGCGTTGCTCTCTCTCTCTCTCTCTCTCTCTCTCTCTCTCTCTCTCTCTCTCT
>QLSS01000841.1:9225-28633 GCA_024372645.1 Trichomalopsis sarcophagae | reverse complement strand
ATTCTCATTAATATCCAACTCTGGATAAAAAGAGTCATCGGGATATGTTTTTGAAATCTCCAGCTCCTGGTCCTGGAGCAGCAGAAACAACTGCAGGTTTTTCTCGTCTGTTAAATTCAAGCTAGTCAGTTAACTGTTTCACTATAATTTTTAATCGGACTTAAAATTGCAATTTTTATTTATAAGAGGTTAGTCAAACTTGAGTCTAATTTTAGTGACATTTCCGGTTCCGCGATTCGATCAATAAGTCGCAACGTAGATTAAGATTTTATTCGAGAATGAATTTTTAATCTATATTCGAGCCGTTGCACGTGTACGTGCAATCGAGCATTTTAGTGGATCTAGCACCATCGTTCGTGCGCATGGGGAACTAACTCGCCCCGGCGCTCTAATGTTCACTGAGAGCATTATGACGCTCGAGCTTGACCTCGCCAACGGCTTCTCTTTCCCGTGCTAACGACTTCCCGCGTTGCCGGGCGCTGCCATTTTGCCTCGCCGCGCGCGCATAGGCACGTTTAAACACGTTGCCGGCCTCGAGCTGATTCTCGGAATCGCCTGCCGCATGCTGCGTTATGGTTTTTGCGTCATGAAATTTTGACTGTCTTCACGCACGTCAAAATTTTTCACTCGCGCACTTCGAGAATAAAAACACTGCGACTTACCTCGTGTCTTCGGTATCTGCAAAGATATCCTCTTTGCCCGATCAGACATGCTTTCGCTCGAGCTGAGAAGTCGCCTCTCGTAACAAAGCAGAACGGCAGGTCGGCTCCTTGGCCTTTTCCTCCACAGGCGTCAAACGTTGCCGATCGAAACAGGAGCGAAAGACAAAACACTTCTAACTTGACTTCAAGCTTTTGATCGATCAACGGTTTTATCCCCTAAAAATGCAAATCCGTAATTTTGGCACTTCACTCGCGAGTTATTTTCAAGTGCACGCGCAGGTCTAGAGAATCCCAAGCAGCGCAGTGGAAACGTGCTGGGCCCATAACCTGTTGAGCTTAAACTAGACCTTGCGTGACTTGGTAAAATAAACACTCTTTATTTTCCTATGAATACTTTTTATTATTCAATCTTACCTCGAGCTTACGTAACAAAAATTAATTACAAAAGAATCAAGCTTACAAAACAATAGCTGAAGCACAAAATACTCGCGAACGCGTCTGTCTCATATAGGAGCATACAGAGAAGTGAGGCCGCAGTTGGACGGGGAGAGGGGGAAGCATAGTCCCATCGTGTTCTCTCCGCAGTCGTTGGAATTCTGCTCGCTTATCCTCAACACTTATCTATAGTCCTGTCGGAGAGAAACTCCCACCTCACACCGATATGCGTGGCTAACACCTTTTCTTTCACCCTGCCTACTACGGAGAATTTCCTTCGTCGGTTTTGATTGCTTGATCTAAATGACATCTATCTGAATAGCATCGTTCGCAAAGGAAATTTACCGTTTCTGAATAGCATCGTTCGCAAATGAAATTTATTCCGTATTGGTAGCTGACGCGTTCGTAATTTCTGATAAGTTCGGATTCGGTTTTACGAAACCTATCACAAAATGTGAGGCGTTTGGCCTCCTGATGCCTGCCTGACCCGTATAAATCTTGTCACATGTTTCGCACTCCCTAGCTGGCGCTACCTCGAGCAGTGTCGCCCCGCAGATGTTACACGAGATCGGTAGCTTGATTTTCGAGAGTATGTGCGTATCTAGAAATCGGACGTACTCGCCCTGAGTGTCTTGTACAAGCTGATGATAACAGTGTTGACAAAATATTTTTTTGTGATCGTTAGTGTAGTGTCCGTGTATTCCTGCCTTGGTTTGAAACGAGTACCAACCTTCTAGCTCGTTACAGACTGAATAATAGTCCATTGGCTTTTTATTGTTCTTGAAAGTTTAAATCCTTGTTTTCTACGCTTAATTTGTTATTTTTAGACAAAGGTCATCATAGTTTTTTTGATTTGTTTAATATCTTCCTGGCGGCGCGTTATTTGTTGGGCGTGTCTTCTCGCGTGCGCTAAATCTGTATAAATCGCGAGTTCGCACATATGTTTCTTAACTTCCCTGCGGATTTCTCTCAAGAACGAATAAATAGCTAATCTTTCCCTGTCTTCGTTTGAGTCGGTGATTTCAAATACTTCTGTTTTTACTAAATTTCCCTTACTATTGCAGGCGAGGAAAAGTTCTGCTACCCTTGCACCGTATTCGTTTGCAGACTTACCGCGTCTCTGTGCCGACCACGTAATTTCTTTTCTGACCTCGATTAATTGATTTACTAATGTTTTCTTTGCTTTGTCGTCCAGTGCATACATGCTACAATACTCGTACCGGTACAATTATACGGAGTCGTTAAGAACAGGATTTTTGTTGTTATAATTAGACTTGTGTTTTGAATGAGCGTTTAAAACTCTTTCGCGGCGGAAATACACCGTTAGCGTTTGGTAGTACTGGATATAATTGGTTCGCTACCGCTTGATACCGTGATGGTTGCTCTCTCCCCTCAACTAAAATCGCTGCAGTAGCGATGTCGTCGTCCTTTGGAAGGGGCGGGGCCTGTGTTGAATGTTCGTTCGGCTGCGGCTGCGGTTCCGGGTCCTTTTGCCCTCTTCGTCTTGTTTTTCTGATTTTTCCTTTCGCGATCCCAAATGCAACAGTAATTTTATTACCGAATTCCAGAAAATTCCTAAAATGTAAATTGAGAATCCGTATATAGAATGTAAAGCATAACCGTGAATTATTGTGTCAGATACGAATTTAATGAGTCTCGCTATCATAAACAAGCCAATTATCCCAGCCGAAGCCGAGCGGAACGTCAAAAACTTTCCCCATATTCTTCCCATGTTGATTCTGCGAGTATTGCCATAGCGTACTTATCGAACAGTCTCGTGACTGATAGTCCGTCCACTCTAGAGCTTCTGCCTGACATGCTCATCGCGATTGAATTTAGCACTGCTGGCTTTTCGACCGGGAACAGTAGGTGATGTCTCAGTGCTTGTATTTGCGCTGGCATGTATATTCCGCTTTTCGCGAGGTTCGCGGGGTCCGTATAATTCCATATCGGTATTGTTTTTGGTTTTAGCGTGTTTGGTGTTATTACTTTTTTTACCGATCCTGGTAATACCGTATACCATTCGTACTCTAATTGAAACATCGGCGGAATTAATGGGTTACATGTAGTCTCTGTCCCGAAAGATTTAAGAATGTGCGTTCGCGGAGTTAAAAAGTACTTTTTATCATCTTTTATTACTGGTAGTTCCTGATAACAAGTGATTTCTTCCCTATGATGTAATTTTCATTAAGTGTATTACTTCGCCCGCTACTAACCCTATATATCCCCTCTTTTTAGTGATTTGGTACGCGAATAAATCCGGTGCTGCTGTTGCTATGTTGAGCGCGTTTGCTATTACTCTCTTTTCGAGTTCGCATTTTTGTAAAATTAAATCGTGATACAGTTGTTTAATTTGTCCCTTTGTAATTTTGGGTGTTCTGTACGTACAAGGTCATATCTGCATACGTTCATTGTGCCGACCGCTGTGAACGCGAACGTGACTTGCGATGATTCCATAATATACTCTTTGCGCGTTTCCTTCCTCCGTAACTTTATCTACTTCGCCTGCGTATAACTCCGCGTATTTATTGAATTCGCATGTCGTAGGGGGTACCGGGTCCCAAAACGCGTATCCGTCTTCTGAGTGTGAAATGCTCACTTTCTTTCGCATTCTTAAAATAAGAAAAACTAATAAGATTAGTTATTAAAAAGTAAATCCATCGATACCCTTCCTACTAGAATGTAGTATATAATAAGTTATTGCAAATTCAACAAATTCAATAATTAATTGAATTAATAAGAATAAGGAACGACAACGTAAGACAAAGTAAATACGAAAAAATAGTTAAACTCAAAGTTCAATCAATTAAGAAAATCAATAATAGTAAATTCACGTAAAATAATAGAACACCAAGATGTATGCACACACCACGACTCTACGGTAGGAGGCGAAGCGAAGCACACCGATACGCACGCACACATTACGGTTCTACAGCAGAGGCAAGAGACCAAGCGAAGCACACCGATATGCACGCACACATTACGACTCAACGGCAGGAGACTAAGCAGAACACACCGATACTAATACCGAGCTACTACAAAATATAACGAATACAGCACAGCACAAGCAGAAGAGAAAAAACAAGAAGCCTACTGTACATCGTGGACCGCACAGACCCGAAAGCGATGCACGTGCAATGAAGAGAGGCCGTGGAACACGCAACGCTATCGGCAAGTGATACCTAAGTCACGCGCGCTAGAAGCTCGAGGAACCGCCAAAGAGGACCCGGCGCAAGCCGCCTCAAAATACACAGAGGAAGCTTCTAGGAGTATGCAGATAAGGAAGGTAAATCAGAGTCGAGTTTGACAGGAGAAGAGCACGAGGGGACTCGATGTACTAGAGGAGAGGATTTTTACTCTGGTTTTCTGATTGGCCCTCTCTGCAACGTCACATGCGTAAAAAGCTCCATATAAGGCAAGAAACTGCATCTAGGCCTTCTAATTGGCCAAACACCAACCCCGCCGAAGAGACGAAAATTGGAGATCGCCTCTCCTACGAGAGTATAAAAGAGCCCAGCAACAGGTCCGCATGAGTCAGTCTACATCAAAAATCGTTGCCACGCGAAAGCTCTGCCCGAGCCCGGTCCGGTATAACATCTTGGAACTTAGAAAATTTCCGACGGGTCAAAAACTTAGAAAAATTCGAATCGGTGCAAAGACATAGAAAAATTAAAATCAGTGTAAAAACTTAGAATATTTCGGCTAGGGAGATAACTTGAACATTCAGATTATTAAATCATTTTACTTGCCATTGTGCATTTATCGCAATTACGTTGTGGTTCATTATTTTTAAAATAATCAGGAAATCTAGCCAGTTGCGAGCAAGCGTTATTAAAATCTTGTGGGAATCGAATAAACTGTATATCATTTTAAATCGCGAGTGAATCATTAATCCGAAAGCTCCTGACCCCTATCGCCCCGTTCAAATCGAGACCATCCGCTTCGGAAGCCGAATCCTGGAGCTGCTGAGAGGACGTACTGGGAGCAGAGCAGGCTCATTGCAGAGATAAAGAAAAAGGTAAGTGAAGTTAATGAAATAGGCTGCATGCCTCTACTGCGCATTTCTCTCTTTCTCTCTCATAATTAGAGTCCCCATTAACCCCTCATTCGTGATAACTACATTACGATTAAAGTAACGTCCATACAACCCTCTCTCAGAAAGAACGGACTCTGCGATAGAGAGTTTAATTAAAATCAGTGTTCGAAAGATTTTTCCGGCGGTTACTAGAGGCCGTTCTATAAAATAGATCGCGAAAGTAGCCAAGCACCGACGGCGCTCAGCTTCGCCCTCTGAAGCTTTATCCTCGTCCGTGCTTATGAAAGCGAAAAAACCTGTAGAGTTATTGTTCGACGACAGCTTTCAATAGCTTAGGACATAACATGAGTCTATACATTGGTCTTGTGTGAGTGTGCACCTCGTTCCTGACCTCAAAACTATCTCATTCGTGTTTAAATTTACCGATGCTTCGTATTCTTTTAACGTTATTTTAAGGCATCCTGACACTACTGCTTTGTCGTATACACCGTATGGGTCCATGTAGGTGCCTGCCTGTTCGCAATTCTCACGTTGTGTTTACTACCGGCATTTCTATGTCGCATTCTCCGATGTTAATTAACGAGAAAGTTATTAAATTAGAGATTAGCTGCGAACAGTCGTATGCTATTATCGCGGCACCCCTGATGAAAAGTTGAGAAATTGCTGTTAGCCACAAAATCCAAATGTTTATCATCTGTGATCATTGTAATTGGTTCATTAAACGTCGTGCTTTTTCTTTTTTTTTACATTTACGTAAGGCAAATTGCATGCATGCTTGTTGTTTACAGGAACGGCTTGCTGGTTTCTGTGATCGTATTGTTTGTTGTCTGTATTCGTTTGTATGTAAAAAAAATTTTTGAAGCTTGTGTTCTTTCGTAGTCTAATATTAGGTAAGCGTATGCGCGTCCGTCATCATGGCGCGCGTATAGTATGTTTGATTTTGTTATGATTTGTGCTGATTGTGGATACATTCTGTTGTGTTTTTCATGCATTACTTGTGAGTTGCATACGACTATGTTGTGCATCTAATTCTACTTAGCCTTAACATTTTTATTTTCTACATGCGACATGCGTAGTCTGTACGATTTTTTCTTTAGTCGCGCTTATGTATTTTTACATTTCCGTTGGGGCTAACGTCGAGCACTGTATACGGTCCTTTATATTGATCCTCGAATTTATGCGGTTTCGGTCCGCTCAATAGCCACACGTGATTTCCGATTTGCAACGTTTTAATGTTTACTTGTTTGTCATAATATTGTTTAGCCCTTTCCTTCGCTTTAATTGAGTTTTCTCTCGCCGTTGCTTGGAGACTATTAAGCCGGCTTACCAGTTCCCTCATATAACCATTAAAGGTTGGTAATAAATCTTCCTCTTCGAGTTTGCCTTCTTCCGGCGTGCGAAGCGGTGTGTGCCAAGTGGACTCACTAACGCTAGTGTTAAAATTAAATGTCGCTAAGTCTATATACTCGTCACAGTCTTTTTTATTCTTTTGCACGAAAAATTTTACGTATTCCATCAAGCTGGAATGCTAGCGTTCAAGTGATCCGTTCGACTGTGGATGAAACGCTGTTGTTTTTGTTTGTTTGATTCTAAATCGTTTTGCTACTCTTTTCATTAGTTTGCTAAGAAAATTTGTTCCTTGGTCCATTAATATTATTCTAGGTGCTCCGAAAACGCAAATGACCATCCGTATTAGTACGTTCGCGACCGTTGTTGCCGTTATATCTCTCAATGGTTGTTCTATCGCAAATTTTGTTAGGTTATCTTGAAACGTTAATACGTATTCGTTGCCATTATCTGTAGGAGGTAGAGGGCCGACAACGTCCATGGCTAATTTGTCCATGCTTACCGTCGGTATATCCGTGATAAACATAGGAAGTTTTGTTTTTATTATAACTGATTTCTTTAATTGACAGTCCAAACATTTTCGCACGAAAGCTTGTATTTCTTCCTTTAAATTTTCCCAATAATAGTTTCGTTTAATTCTTTTATATGTTTTTGTCACGCAGCGATGTCCCCCGACTATTGACGCATGTGCGGCTTTTATAATCGTTTCGAGATCCTCTACCAATGGGTATTTTATAAGTCCCAAACAAATTATCAGTTTAGTGTGCGCGCTAATGAATGCTTTTTTCAACAGTTTTATCGCGTGCCGACATTCCAATTCTTCGATTCTTTCGCTTTTTGCTTTCCTTATTGATTTCAAGTCTGCTTGTTTTAGTAATGGTGTTAGATTAGTGCACAAAATCTCAGTGTTGTGTCGTGTCATGGCCAGTCTGATTCGTGCCTCATCTTGTGGTGGGAGCACTATATGCATTTTATTATTTACGCGTATCGATGCTGGAATCTCGACCTGTAATCGTGTGAACATCGGTAGTTTTACTAAAATTTTTAACCGTCTTGACCCTTCATCGCACGGTTCTCCCTTTGTTGTGATAAAGTATATGAAGTTGTCTTTCCGCATAAACATTTGTTCTCGACAAGTAATGGTTTCCTCCGAGATTTGAATATCCATTTGGCTTCGATTTTTAGTCGTGTTCAGGGGTTCCGCCCCTTCTCCCTGCTCGCCGTTTTCACTTTCATTGATCCCTCGTTGCGTTACCCTACTGTCGTTCTCCGACTGTATCTCCCCCTCGTCTGAGTCCTGTTGCGTCCCTGTTGTCTCTATTCCAAGTTCCTCCGGTCCCAGCTGCTCGTCGTCGTTCTCGCCTTTCGCGGTGGTTTGCTTTATTTCCGGGCTTTCTTTCTGACTTTCTCCTGATCACGGTTTTATTCTTTTTAAAAACATATAAACAGGCAATTTGCATTGCTTTCTTGATTGTTGTTCGTCAACTAAGCACATGCTTAATAAATTGCTACACGTGATAGAGTGTTTATTAGAATCATTAGAATCATTTAAAGAAAACTTTCCAAACTCCGCTGTCCCCACATCCTGACGGAATTTGTTCAGTCCCAAATTCAGTTGTATCGGTATATTTGATTTAACAACTGGGGTGGATTTACCTGGGGTGGATTTACCTTTCAAACTTTTTTCAAACTTAACGGCCAGGTACGAACGTACCTGGCAGCGCGCGCACAGGTACGTTCAAACACGTTGCCGGCCTCGAGCTGATTCTCGGAATCGCCTGCCGCATGCCTCGTTATAGCTTTTGCGTCATGAAACTTAGACTATTCTCACGCACGCTAACATTTTTCACTCGCGCACTTCGAGAATAAAATACTGCGACTTACCTCGTGTCTTCGGCATCTGCAAAGATACCCTCTTTGCCCGATCAGACATGTTTTTCCCTCGAGTAGAAAAGTCGCCCCTCTTAACTAAGTAGAACGGCAGATCGTCTCCTTGGCCTTTTTCCTCCGCAGGCGTCAAACGTTGACTATCGAAACAGGAGCGAAATACACAATACCTCTTACTTGACTTCAAGCTTTTGATCGATCAACGGTTTTATCCCCTAAAAATGCAAATCCGTAATTTTGGCACTTCACTCGCGAGTTATTTTCAAGTGCACGCGCAGGTCTAGAGAATCCCAAGCAGCGCAGTGGAAGCGTGCTGGGCCCAAAACCTGTTGAGCTTTTTAATAGGCCTGGCGTGACTTTGAAAATAAATAACACTAATTTTCAATCGAACAAACACTTTATATATTGAAGCTTACCCTCGAGCTTACTTAACACAAGTAAAAGGAATAAATCGAACTTAACAAAGGAACTTAGTAAAAAAAAAATTGAATCGCGAACGCGTCTTTCTCGCATGAGAGCACACAGAGAAGTGAGCGTCGACGCCTCAGCCGCGACGTCAACGCTGGCCGGAGTCGGACGGGGAGAGGAGGAAGCATAGTCCCATCGTGTTCTCTCCGCAGTCGTTGGAACTCTGCTCGCTTATCCTCAACACTTGAAATAATAATATATTAATTGTCGACTAAGTTCCGCGTTAAAACTTGACGTCGCTTTTTTCTCCATACTCACTGCCGCCTTGATGTTCACGTCTAAAATTCGGATTCTATTAAAATAAGTAACGACTTTTTCTCCCTTTTCTTGTTTCATTTTTGCGAGTTCTCCGAGTAGTTCGTCCGTTGATTTTCCCGAACCGAATGTTGATTCGAGGTGCTTACTAATTTCTCTTACTGATCTGAATGTTTTATTGATTGTTGAGTTGTATGCGTCACCGTCTAATTTCGAGTAAATTACTTTTGCGAGTTCGAGTTCTCCTTCCGACGTAAGTGCATTTGCGGCTTATTGTAATCGCAACAGGAATACGTGCACGGATATGTTTTTTCCATCATTGTTGTATGCATCCACGCTTGACTGTAGTAAGTTTTCTCTCCGTCTGAAAGTGTTTATTCGTTTTTGAAGAATTTTTGAACTAGTATGTGCTATTTGGAAAAATGAAACGATACCGGAAAACTGGAAAGAATCCATCATCATACCGATTTTCAAAAAGGGAGATAAGACAGATTGCAATAACTACCGGGGAATCTCACTTTTAGCTACCCGCTACAAAGTTCTATCAAACGTAATACAGGCCAGACTCACGCTCTTCGCGGAAGATATAATAGGAGAGTATCAGTGTGGATTCGTAACAGGTCGACGAGCGATTAATGTTTACTATAAGACAGTTGTTAGAGAAAAAATGGGAATATTACGAAACAATACACCAACTATTTATGGACTTTAAAAAAGCGTACGACTCTATCAAACGAAGCAAAATGTATCAAATCCTTGTGCTCCTTGGAGTACCAAAAAGCTCGTGAAATTAATTCAAATATGTCTGAACGGAAGCACGGGAAAGGTCCGAGTAGGCGGTAACGTATCCGAATCATTCATGATACGCGACGGTTTGAAACAAGGTGACGGTCTTTCTACGGTACTCTTTAACTTAACGCTAGAGTATGTTGTTAGAAAAATGCAGACTAGCGGGTTAGGTGCAACCCTTAACGGAAAAACACAAATTCTGGGATATGCGGATGACTTGTACATACTGAGGGATAACGGTGCAGCGGTAGCGAGAAATGCGGAAATTCTCTGTGAGCGAATCGAAAACGAAATATATGATCATGGACAAACTGGGCATTTGCGAAGGTGAGGGTGATCTTAGAGTCGGAAATTATACTTTCCAAAAGGTTAGCGAATTCAGATATTTAGGCACAACCATAAATGATCGAAACGAAATTAAAGCCGAGATTAACAAGAGACTTCATTCGGGTAATGCCTGCTTCTACCCCGTGAATAGATTACTAAAATCAAAACTGCTGTCTAGAAATGTAAAACTAAGGATATATAGGACTATAATAATGCCGGTAATTTTGTACGTGTGCGAAACCTGGGCGAAAACTAAAAGCGGAAGATAACCGTTTTAGGGTGTTTGAAAATAAGGTTCTGCGGAAAATATACGGGCTAAAGAAAGATGAAGAAACCGGGGAGTGGAGGAAACTGCATAATGACGAGTTACACAATTTATACTCGTCACCGAATATATAATTGAATCGCGACTAAGATGGGCAGGGCACGTGGCAAGAATGGGAGACGATCGCACGGCAGCGTGTGTAATCAAAGGAAAGCCAAGCACACCACGACCTCTAGGTAGACCTAGGCGCAGGTGGGGGGACAACGTAAAAACGGACTTAACTGAAATCGGGAGGGAGGGTGCGCAATGGATGGGGTTGGCACAAAATAGAGATACGCGGAAGGCTTGCGTAGATGAGGCGATGAACTTTCGAGTTTGAAATGCCACTTAAAAAGAAAGTATATATATATATATAATCTGCGTAAGTACGGAGTCGGCATTGCACAAACGGCTAACGTCCGTCGTCGACTCCAGCATCATCGAGGGATAGCCGTGCGGAGATAATAGAGTGAGTGATCCCCCTCGTTGAGGCGACAGCATCGTCGCGGCTGTCACGCTAAAGCCCAGAGACAAACTGGCGCCTAACGTGTAGAGGTCAGAGGGGCGTGCAACACGACGCGCAACGAGCAGCGGCGAGAGGACGGCGAGCAAACGAGCGAGCGGCGCGGACGTAAACAGCGCATGTTTACATCGCGCGCGGGCTAGCGCAGTAGCGGCGCGAGCCATAATCTGTATTGTGTGAGCGCGATCGCACAGGACTCGGAGGGGGGGGGCTGTTCTCAGTGTTTCGTGACAAATTGCGGTGGCCCTAGTGGCAGGCCTACGCGACGAGACGTCGCAGATAATTTTTCTATTTATTCGAATTTTTCTATTATAATTTTTCGGGTTGAATAACCGAACTTCAAGCACCGGGGGGCTCAGTACTCGAGTCGAGCTTGCCGCGCCGGCATAAACAAGGCTTCAGAGAGGCGCGCAACGGTTCGTAGTTGCGCGCACCAAAAGTAAATACGCTTGCTATAAACAGGCGACGGCTCGCCGCGCGGGACGGCGAGCAGGTTAGATATTTGAATTTCGGCCGCCGAGCGCGGGGGGCGATCCTACTCACACACAAAGCATAGAGTGTGTTAGTTAGGAATTTTCACGTTTTCAGCATAGGAAACATTGTGAAAATTTCTGTAAAATAATAACAGGAGTGGCAGTGTCACCGGTCGGATTATCAAGTGTCTCGACGTGAGGTCGACAACCACAAAGTCGATTTATTTTTTTCTTTCTTTTCTTCCGGTTGCGAATTTAGCAAGCGACAAGATAAGCGGGATTTGTGTCATCTTTTTTTTTTATAATCGCCTGCTACCTGTCGCACCGGCTGGGGACACACAACAGCATATGCGAGAGTAACGCATAGATAGAGATTGCGAGACACATACGCATGCGCACTCGACTCAAGCGAGCAATACTTGTTGCTAAAGCGCGCGCAAAATAGATAATCCAGAAAAAAACCTAGATAATGTTGAACGGCTTGGAAGACGACGTTGGAAACTGGGTACTAAACCTCACCAGGGCCGAGCTGCGACAGACATTGTCGAAGCTACGACGAAACTACCACAAAACCGAGGCACTACGAGAACATTCGTGAGAGATATTGTAACCATAGTCTGCAAATGGGACTTGCGATTTTCTGGGAGCATGAGAGATAGAATCGACAGGTTTCTGGATCGCCTAGAGTCAAACATGAGGCTAGCACAGATGACAGAAGCCGAGAAAATGGCACACGTGTTGACGGGTGTTGCAGCGGAATGGTATGAAAATAATAAAGATAACTGGAGGTACTAGGAAGAATTTCGAACGGCAGCTACAAGGTGTTACGGGACGAACAGACGCTTCCAAAAGCGCCTGGCCTCTGACGCCGAAAAACGGTACCAGGGCGCGCACGAGTCCGTGCGCGAGTACGTGAAGTGCCTCGGCGGAATGATGAAAGAGATGAGGCCTCGTCCAAGCTTAGAGAAACAGTTTGACCTGCTGCATAAAAACTTAAATCCAGAATTACGAAGATTGACACCACGTATGGATTGCTATGATTGGGATAGCTTCCGAGAGAAAGCTCCGAAAGAAAGAGGCCAAAACTGTACTGGCGAGCAGTCAAGAGTACCTCGCGCCACCGCCACCCGAGCAGACTATGCTAGCATCACTAGCGTACGTCTCACCGACGAAAAGCAAACCATCTACAGCACCGCCAAAAGTCGTAGCAGTCAAAGTTGCACAAACGAACAACGGAAACACGCAACTTGCAGAAATGGTTAGCAGAATGTTGGACGAACGGCTGACAAAATTCAAGAAGGAAATACAATCAGAAAGCAAGCGCAGCAATAAGAACGAGCAGAAGAGACACAGCACGCATCATAACAAACACCAGGGCTATAAGCCGAAGAGTAAGGCGCTGTACTATAACTGCAACAAACTTGGACACTTCAAGCGAGATTGTCCGGAGGGAAAAGCAGAAGCGGGCGCGTGAAGACGGTTGACACACGCTCGCGAAACGCCATAAAGACCGAAAAGGCGGTGAGTAGGAGTGCGAGCCCTAGAGTCACCAGGGCAGAGAAGAGATCAGTCTCTGCAGCACAAGTTTCAAGAGCAGAAAAGAGGAGTGCACGCCTAGAAGAAGCGTGTGCGGGAGAACCGCGCATGGCGAGCGAATACTCGCCTGAGAAGCAGGAACAACACGACGCCATAGTAGCGCCGAGTCTAGAAAAGAAGAATAAAGTGCAGAAGGAGGGCGAGAGCATGCAAAAGCCCATCGCGCTCTCATCACTGTCAGCAGCAATAGCTGACGGGGAGGAAGAGGCAGGCCAGCGTACGCAGGTACATAAAGAGCCTGGCAGAAGCATGCGAGAGACAGACGACGTAATCGACTCGATTCTGGAGAGTCAAGCGGAAGAGGAAGATAACCTCCCAGGCGACGAAGATAATCCTCAGGAGAAACGCTGGTGGATGCAGGCAAGGGTCGGAAGTTTTCGATTCCGCGCCTTATACGACAACGGCGCATCTCGCGTATGCATGGGTCCGATTGGACTGCAGCTAGCGAACGCACTGGGACGGCAACTCATGCCGAGCCGCGGTCGCGGCGCCAAACTAGCAGACGGTAGCTACACGAAGATCGTAGGCTACGTATGGCTGCCCCTCAAAGTCGGCAATGTCGGAAAGGAAGTCCGAGTGGCAATAATACCAGACCTTCCGATGGATTGCATTGTCAGCGTCAACTTTATGCTAACGTTCAAGGCAGTGTTAGATCCTACAACATCAAAGCTGCACTTCAAGGAGAATAAAGAATATGTCAACGTCGAGTTGGCGGCGATGCAAGGAGGCGCGCTAACTCTAGCCTCCATGGGGATAGCAGACGTAGAAGAGCAGCAGAGAGGAGCGCTACGAGCGCTCCTCGACAAAATTATTGGCCAGGAGACAGGAGAGATAGGATGCACCACGTGGATAGTGGATAACACCACATTGCGATGCAAACTAAAAGGCCAATAAAGCAGAAATATTTTCCGGTCTCCAGGGAAATAGAGGAGGAAATGCACGAGCAGGTGAGAGCCATGCTCGTGGCAGGTATAATTGAGCCATTGAACAGTGCTTTTGCGAGCCCAGTGGTGATGGTGAGAAAAGCGAATGGAAAATATCGCTTTTGCGTCGACTTTAGGAAAGTTAATGCGATCACACGAAACGACGCTTACCCATCGCCACAGATAAATGCAATACTGAGGAAACTGCAGCAACCGCGCTACATTGCTACGATTGATTTGAATAGCGCGATGGGGCTTTTCCAGCTCAAGCGCCTCCCTTTCGGCTTATTAGAGGCGGGAGCCACGGTTCAAAGGCTGATGGATAAAATAAATACGCTAGACGACGTGATTGTCGCGACAGAAACGTTCGAGGATCACGTTAAAGTCCTCGAACGCGAGTTAAAAAAAATTAAGGAAGCAGGGCTGACTGTTAACAGAGAGAAGAGCATGTTCTGCAAAGAAGAGGTGAAATACCTCGGCGTCCTTGTAAACAGAGACGATTTCAGGCCATATCCGGAGAAGATCGCTCCGATAATAAATTTTCCAGCCAAAGAACTTAAAACAAATGAGTCGTTTCCACGGTATGGCCTCGTGGTATAGGCAATTTCTAGAGGGCTACGCAGTTCGTAAGATCAGCCGTTCGTATGGGGAGAAGAATAGCAGTCAGCGTTTGAGGCAATAAAAGTTCTCGTCTCCTCGGCACCAGTACTGCACTGTCCGGATTTCGACCAGTAGTTCGTCATACAAACCGATGCAAGTGATAGGGGTCTCGGTGTTGTATAGACCCAAAATATAAACGGACAGGAGCGAGTGCTTGAATTCGCCAGCCAAGTGCTCACGAGGGAAAAGTGGAGCAGCGCGCACCGCAGGGGTTTATGGGCAAGCGCGTGGTACCAAAACCCTAGCAGTGGGTGGCCATGATATCATGGGCCCCTTGCCAAAGTCAGCCAAAGGTCATGAATATGCACTGATCTTTCAGTATCTATTCACTCGGTGGATAGAGTGCATACCTCTCAGAAAAGCAAACGGCAAATTGATACTCGCAGCACTGCAAGAAAGAGTCATTCTGAGATTCAGAACGCCCGAGATCTTTCATTCCGATAATGGCACCGAATTCAGAAATAAAATAATAAACGAGTACCTGGCGGCACAGTGCATTTAGCATTCATACTAGCCACCATACCATCCGCAAGCTAATCCGGTTGAGCGAGTGAACCGAACGATCAAGAGGGAGATCGCAGCGTTCGCGAAAGAAAATCATAGAGCGTGGGATGAGCATCTTAGCTAGATCGCATTCTCGTTTAATACCGCAGTACACGAGGCGACGGGTGCCTTGCCTGCAATGCTGAATTTCGGTAGACAACCAGCAATCCCGGCAAAAAGGACCAGGAAGCGGCGCCGCAGGGAACCAAAGGTGATTGGCTACCAGCTTTACACGAGCGAGCGAAAGCTTTGTCTGGCGAAGCGCAGGACCGCTACGCTTCATATTTCGATGCTCGTCGCGGAGCTGCGACCTTCAAGGTCGGCGATATCGTCGCCAAGAGAAGGCACGTACTGTCGTCAGCTGCCGACGGAATAGCGGTGAAACTAGCCTTGCCGTATGTAGGCCTGTACACAATCACCGCGCAGGTCGGCTCGAATACATTCGAGCTAACCGACAAAGACGGAAAAGCCGAGAAGATAGTGCTGACGGAGGAGATAAAAATCTTCTATGCTGCTGCAGAGGACAAAGTGGGCGACGAATTAGACGACGAAACGGTCATCAACCAAACCCGACCACTGAGGGATGATAGCGAAGCGGAGGCGACGCGCGAGCCTACAGAGTGCGGAGACGAGCCTGAGCTCGAACCGTCTGATGTAGGGACGGGGGGCAAGGATAAGCGCAAGAAAGGAACGAGAAAGCATGTAACCGTGCCAGCAGGCGCGTGCGGCGTCGGATCAGTGAAAGGCTCCGTAGGAGCGGCGGGGGTAACTCCTCGCCGCCCGCGCGGAAGACCGTGAAAGGTTGTAACGGCTAGCGAGCCGCCGGAAAAACAGTGAATTGTCAAGCGTAAGCCCGGCCGACCGAAGGGGTCAGTCAAAGCGAGAATTAGTGATGAGGCGTAGAAATCGCCCCGAAAGACGCGCGCGATGAATCGTGCCGCGCGTGCATGAACGCATGATCTTTTACATTCTCGATAATTAGCTTTCATTGTCATGATCACCACCCTTTTCTTTCCTCCTCTTGACCGAAAAGCCGAAGATGGAACCAGCAGAGAAGATCAATGAAGGAGAGGCTCATTGCGAGACAGGGACGTCTGTGTCTATCTGCGTCTCGCGGCCGCGACGGGCATCGGCTGGCTCACAGCCCATTCTGAGGTGGTACTGCAAGCCTTCTCGGAATTGGTGGGTTTTTTCCCATTAAGTAACCTAATTTAATTTTTTTTAGACGATTAAAATATACAAATATCATAAATACAAGGGCGGTCCATATAGGGTAACACTTTTCCAAAAGCACTAGGTTAACTAAGAAAATATCTCTAATACATTTTTTCAAGCAATTAATATTAAAAATTATACCGAAATACACTATCTACGTCCGTACTCGGCACCTCTCCCTTAAACTAACTTAAATATCGGTACTAAGTTAGGATTACTGTATTATCATTATAAACTTAAATAATTATAATTAATAAATGAAAATTGCTTAATTAATTAATGAAAATTGCTTTCTTGCTAGTGTCATTATAATTCTTGACCTATGCTTATATCATTATATAAGACAAGATAAGGTGTATCATCTACTGAATATACCGTAACGTAAGCATTAGCATTGTGAGAATGATTAATTAATCTTCCAAGATAAGGTGATTCTCTTGTGGCATCAATGCTGCAAATACACGTAATTTTTTACATTATATCATTAATGAAAAAAAAAAACACTTTCTTTATGCATGAAAAACTAATAGAAACACGCGTTTTTCTATGCAGCGTAAGACAAATTCTCTTTGCTTTTTTTTGCTTCAAAGTAGTCTTAAATTTATCAAAATTTTAAACATTGTACCATTTTTTAAAATATTTTTCCTTAATTTCCTAATCGTTTTACAATGTGCAATAAGGAGGTAAATTAGTCAAATATTATCCAAGCCGTTGGCAACCTCAATAAATATTCAAGCATTATCCTTTCTAGAAAAACCTTTTTTTTCTCTCCTAGTTGCACAATATAATATTTTTATTTATGACATTTGAAAACAAAATATTGATACTTATTTTTTACTGAATATCTTTCTCTCTCTGTTTAACTAGATATTTGGTAAAAATAAAAACGAATATATTTCTATGAAAAAGGTATTAGAAAAAATATCGTTTGACTAACCAATATTTTCAATCCCTGAAAGAGAAGAAATATGAATACTCTGACACTGCAATAGTTCTTGCTGGTTTTGCGGTTAATAAATCTCCTATATACTCCACAATAAATTCTTTTTTTTTAATTCTTTGGTGGCAAATATGCCCCGCGCCTTATCTTCTGTATTTCTTATCCCTAAACCATCTTGGCATTTGTCTCTTATTTTTTCTTGTGTAAGATTGTCTAAATACTTCGCGTAGAAGTGAAGATATCCCCGATCTTAAAAATATTTTAATATTAGTTGTACAATAACTAAAAAATAAAAAACTGATTGACGTTTTCTTTTGGTAGAATGTTTTAATAAACTGTTTTTAGTACCGATATTTCTATAAGGTAGTTTTCCTTATTAAAGTATTAAATTAAACTCAATTTTGAATCACTCCGGAATAAATTAGAAACGTCCTCTTATAAGTTATTAGTTACAATCTTTAAAGTTCAAGAGTTATGATACACTGAGAGGAATCAGGCGCGAGTACTGAGCCGTAACGAAAATACGGCAAAATACGACTAAATAAAGTTACACTTCTCTCACAGCAAAGAAAGCGTGCTGTAAAGGAATAATAGCTGCACCGTATATACTAGTAACTGCTACTCCGC
Organism: Trichomalopsis sarcophagae; assembly: GCA_024372645.1. Lineage (NCBI taxonomy): Eukaryota > Metazoa > Arthropoda > Insecta > Hymenoptera > Pteromalidae > Trichomalopsis > Trichomalopsis sarcophagae. The sequence continues at coordinate 10,623 of QLSS01000841.1, read as the reverse complement.
TGTTCGGAGTAGTGGCGCTAGTCTTTGACGGAGCACCCAGCAGCTCTTGGTACAACAGTAAGCGATGCGCATGGTATTCGCATAACATGCGCTTTATATGCCGTTATTGCTGGCTGCAGGAAGAAAATTATTTCTACCGACAAAAGTGGTCGATAGTGTATACCACCTATCTCCCCTATTTGTCGGAGGTCGACTTTCGACTCTCCATACTGCGGCCTAGCAAGTGGCGTCTTACCGATGCCTTGCACTAGCCGAGCAGAGAAGTACGACCACGCGCCGGGAGCCCCCTGTGGCATGAGGTTCTCATCATAAAACTACAGAGACTCGTGAATACAGGAATCCGGTACATCTATGGTGTAAGGAGAGATGAGCACATCACCCCATACAGACGCGAGCTGCAGTGGCTAACCACTGCTGGATGCAGGAAGTACTTCACAGTCTGCTTCTTTCGTAAAATGTTTAACACGGTCGTACCATCATACGTACTGGCCTTTTTCGACTTCCGCATCTCGCCCCGGCCTGTGAGGGGTGAGGTGACACCTCTGGAAATACCTGCCTTCGCGACTGAGACGCTGAGGAACTCGTTTCATATCAGCGCGTCATACTTATGGAATAGCCTGCCATCTCACATCAGAAACACCTCATCTACTGTCACTTTCAGAAGACTTGCTAAAGACTACTACTTTAAACTCGAAAACACATAACTCATAAACATTCATATACACGCACACACTTACTCATTCTCATACTATTCATCTTCACTATCAGTACACTTGTACACTACACTTACTCTACACACGCCTCAACCTACTTTACTTCTAATTTTTATTTAAACTTCTACACACAACTTGCTATTTTTTACTTTAACTGCATAATGCTGATTCTTACTATTGTACAATACAATGTACGCAAATAAATCAAATCTAATCTAATCTAACACACGTACGCGCGCTCGGCAGCTACGCCGCTGTTCTGTCTCGCGCTCTCTCTCTCTCTTTCACAAACGTTCGCGGGCTCGGCCCGGCGCGAGTCTCGCGTCGCGCTAGCCAGGCGCTCCCCTCTCTCGCTCGTACACACACGAAGCGCGCCCGATCACCGATGGCTCTCGTTAGCAAAGCTCCCCATCCGTTCGCGCGTACAGGCAATGCCTTACGTTGGCCACAAACCGGCCGCTGCAACCGTGCAGCCGCGTTTCTGGCTTACGCGCGCTCACTCTCTCTCTCTCGCTCTCTCGCACGCTGGCTCAACGCCTCGCGTGGATGACGTCGAGGTGTGCGCCCGCACCGCACACCACTCTCTCGTCTCACTCACTCTTCTCTTTCTCACACTCTCTCACTCGTTCTCGCGCGTTTCTCTCTCTCTCTCTCTCTCTCTCTCTCTCTCTCTCTCTCTCTCTCT
>QLSS01000840.1:4456-28665 GCA_024372645.1 Trichomalopsis sarcophagae | reverse complement strand
TACGTCCTCTTCGTGTGTCGCGTAAATAGACGATGAAGTAGCTGTACATATCCGCGAGTTTAGTTTGCAGTACAATGCATCACTAAATTTCTGTGCAGAATCTTGCGTTATATCTTCTGCTATAGAGTGTAGCCACTTTCGTAGCACATATGCATGATTGAGAGCACAATCGCGACTGGAGTTTATACCTTGAATGCCGTGATTTAAAACCATGAAGTTACCTGGATAATTTATTTTCAATTCGTCAAAATTCGGAACATACATTTCTTCAACGTTCACAACTTCTCGACACATTACAGTCTCCAGGAATCTCCAATTGTCATGACCGCGTGTAAAAATACGTATAGCCACTTTGGCTATTTGTTGTAAATGATACTGTAGTGTCACCTTCATGCCAACGAATTCCATGAAAATGATTAGAGATGTACTTGTTACTTCTTTTAAGTCCAGTTGCAAGTTCTTCAAATCTATGGGGTTCCTTAACTGTCCAATGTTGGACGATTCTGTGCTTTAAACCAAGTACACCAACTTCTTTGGGTGTAAACTTGTTGTTACGGTCTCTCAAACCCTGAATATTAATAACGTAATCCATGATACTATAAAAAATTCACACATTCGATCCAAACTCGCTCACTTCTCAAACGTCACTGAGAGTATGACGTTCAGCTTTTTTACTCATCTTTAGCATAGAGAGGCGCTGCTGTTGCTTCTTTTCCCCCTCCCTCTTCTCCACCTTCTCCTCTTACTTTTCCATCGCTTTAACGGTATTATGCATTAAAATCCGTTATTATTTGTCTACTTGAATCTATTTCCAAGACATTGTCGTATTCGGCGTAAATTATACAATTGATTGTAGATTCAAGTGCTCTTTCAAATTTTACCTCTACACGAACACTACCGTGCTTGATTAAATTCCAATGAGAAACTGAATTTGCTGATAAATCAGGCGTTAGATCAAGAGCAAATAATGTATACCCTTCATCGTAGTCCGATCGTGAGATAATTAATGCTTCGTTTATAAAATGAATTCCAGTCCCAGAATATAGCGTATGAAACGAGTCGATAAATAATTGACTTTCACTCGAAAATCGAGGCTGCAATGATTTGCTGGGAATCTGGACACCATCTACATAAAGAGAAATATAGTTTATATTAAAATGTTGGAAATTAAATGGATTAGACTTTCTGTTTCCATTGAATGCCTTGTTATCCACAAATCCAATATTTGACCGAGAATAACGTTGTCCAGTGTATCGCCAAGAATACCTCTATGCATTGTAAATGCCTTCACCTCCACACGATTGATTGGGTATTTAGCAGTGGCTTTTGTAAGTGCATTAGCATGAGCTAGTATAACACCTGGACTAATTTTAACTCGACGCACAATCAGTGAAGCTTCCTTAATGCGTATAGTAAATTTATCGTCACCTGTAAAATCCATCAAACAAAAAGCATCCTTACTCCTAACCAATCGTAATCGCAGTTCAACACCATTTAACAGAAACTTATTTTGATCAAAAACATCGCAATGCAAATGACCGAGTAGATCGACAGTTTTACCATTCTGGGTAAAATACTGACGGTTACACTGACCAATATTTGCATTTACATCAGTACGCTTGATATTGGGAGGCGATGCCCATTTTCCAGGGGTATCCGCATACCAGAGTCCACTCGTGAGATGTGATTCCATACTGCTCTTTGAATAATTTAACAGTGTTTCGATGTAAGCTCGATAAGGATAAGCATTGTTTGGTGATGAAACCAATTTTTGATTAAAGAAAACATCTATTTGGTTAAATAGCGAATGTAACGTGTTATTTATTGCTGCTACCTTCGGATACTCTGTAGCTTTAGCTGCTTCTGTTATTTCAACATTTGGCTCTATCTGCATACGAATGCTTAGCATTGTGTGTGCAAGATCGAGATAATCACTACCAGCTGGAACGACGAATTCCAAGGGTCCATCATCTGTTAGCGATGAAACTGGTTTACAATGTATAAATTGAGAGCTTTTCACCGAAGTCTGTGTAGGTGGTAATGTAAATAAATCTAATTCTGATTTCATGCATTCGCATGAGTTTGAGTGTAGAAAGCCATATTAAATAATGTCTATGTAGATCCAAAAATATCGCTCACACTGCGTTGTTTTCTCTTCTTCCTTGGCTTATTCTTGCCAGCTTTCTTTTCCGTAGATTTGCGAACACTGACACGGCTCATCTTCTTTTTCTTCTTTACACGGCCACTTTTACTGTTGATGCGTACAGCTGAACTGTTCTTGGACGATTGACGCTTCCGCATTTTAGCGCGTATCTTATATCCTGATCCCTTCATCATAGCGGCAATTTTATCAGCGGCTTTATGCTTAAGATTTTTACCGGACTCACGCATGCGCATATTTACAGCTTGTTTAAAATTGATTCCGTGATTCTCCATCTAGTACATGCATTCCTGCTCTGATAGCTTCTTTTCCAACGGCTTTAGCACCACTCTTAATGTAAGGTAAAACTCTTCGAAATAATCCACTCAAAAAGCTGCCGATTCCACCATGACCTCGCTGATAAGTTGTACCTGCAAACACTCGACGTACTCCTCCTCCTCCACCAGCACTACCGCCGATTTGATCGGTATAGTATTCTGCATAGTAAGCCATTTTTTCTCAGAGAATGTGCTTGAAATGTAGTGTTACGGTCAACGTTCCGTACTCGAATGGTATATGATTCCCATTTTCATCTCTTATATCTATTATTATATTCTGAAATGTGTTATTTAACAAAGGTAGATAAATTCCAGGTGCAAATTGTTTGACCACTCTCGCACCAAATTTATATTTTGAAATATCGAGTGTTACTATGCGCAAAAGGGATGCTTGAACGTCACCGACTGTGTACGGAATACAAATATCTGAATAAACAAAAAATTGATCAGCTATCGCTCTTGCCAAACAACCAGGTCTGTTTCCTCAATCGATGAAAATCATCGATAATTAATAATTTTTTCTTTTCATTGTCTTGAGAATAATCGGAAGGCTGAGGTATTCCCTCGTGAAATTCAACAATTTTTTTTCTACTCTCCCTACTACTACTACTTATACCTCCTGAAACAAAGTCTGTCTCATACGTAGACCGCCACTCGGCATAATAGAGTAATATCCGATCAAAAGTTACACTGCACATGAGTGGAAGATGTCGAAAAAACCTTTTGACAAAAACTGTTTTACCACATCCCGTGGGTCCGCTAACGATACATGTAAACGGATGTTTGAATCGCATATCCATTTCCCCAAGTACTCACACACTCACACACACTAGAGATTTACCTTAAAATAAGCTTATGGCACGCGGACGGTCGGCGGCGGCGGCGGCGCGGCGCGGCACACGTAAAAATAAGCTAATTTTACGTGTGCTGAATCACAAGCTGTTATTACCGCTGTTTAAACTGATATTCGTGTCCAACAAGCTAAATAACACCGCGAGTAAGCTGAATTATGCGTTAAAATGAGCTAAATTTCCATAAGAAGCGTTCTCATCGATGACAGAAGCTATACTGAGGATATAAAAATGTGTTAGGGATCTTTTAAATGGAAAAATAAGGAAATTATATAAAAATTTGTGTTTATTTTTATTTACAATAAATACATCCAAAAAGTTAATTATTCTTATATCCAAAAGGTAGAGACTTACGTGACGTAAGATAACGTCGTTTTTTCAATACAACACAACATGTTTTCGATTCTTCACGCGTTACAACTTCATGCATTTTAGTTCTTCTGATAGCTTTGAATTTTAAGCGTATTTTACTACATTCATCAATCATTTTTTCAGATTCGTGATCTTCGTTTGCAAAGGCATCGTTAATCAAATTCTTAATGATATCAAAATTAATTTTTACACTGTTTGAGAAGTTTAATGAGATACCTTTTACTTTACAACATTCAATTTTATCATCTTTATTGGGTGTTAAAGCTGTGTAAGCGTAAACTTTGGTCCTCCCGAAACAAAATTACTTATATACGTATTCTCACCATAACTACAAAGTTCATCTGTCATATCACCTAGTTTAGAGCCAATAAAAGGTTTATACTCATCCGGAGCATCGTCATGCGAAACAAATATACAAGAATCTGTGTCATAATAAAGAACACGATCACCAAACCTTCTCAAGTAATTATATAGTTCTAAACGTGCTTGAGCAGTGGTATAAGCCGCAATCACGACACTCGTATGCGGGGCAGGAGTGACAGCCTCATCCTTGTATTGCCAATTCACGTACAGTATTTCATCATTAATTGCTAGTATATCATTAACATCTCTTTCCGGACAAGTAAGAAGTTTTAAAAGAGATTCACGTGATTTTACAAATTCAGTTTGTTTCAAATTACTCCGTTGTCCAAACTTACCCAAAACGAATTCAAGCAGAGCTTAGCAACAGCTCGTAACCCTGAATTTTTTTCAATATTATTTTTATCCAATGTTATACCCTCATCGAGTCTATACTGTTCAATGTATTGTAATTTAGTTGCATCGCCAGTACATCATGAGGGACATCCGCTAGCCTCTTGCTTGATTTTTAAGAAAGTATTTACGTATTCGGCAAAAAGACCTCCGCTACCATCAATTTGATTATATTGTGTCATCTCATATTGCCAAATAATATAAATTTTCGTAATACCGTAACCGAGTTCAAAAGCTTTACGCAACTCATCAGCAACCCAGGTGCCCGTGAATTCACGCATTTTTGGGTCTTCGTGATTGCAGTCACACTTCTGCATTTCTTCGCAGCATGAGCGGCAAAGAGCAAAAAGAAGACGTCCGTGCATTTTAATTGGTAAGAGTGGAATGTGTAGGTCGCGCGGTGGTAAGATATTACATTTAACTAATCCTTCAATATTGTTGAGATTATTGTTATTTTCCTGCATTAATTCATTGCAGTCTTCACCAATTAAAATTTGCGGATGTCCTACGGGAAATCGACCTCTTCTAATAAAAAGAGCATATATCTGTATATTGAATTTTTTCGTTATTTCCGATCGCCTATTCAGTAACTATATTGTCCGTTCTACCTCCAAAAAAAGCATCGCGCGGATTCAACGTTATACGACTCATAAGATGATGCTGTGTTACACATTCGTAGATTTCGCGATTCTCTGCCTTTATCCGATCAAAAGTACATTCCCATATCTCTCGAACTTCGTAACCCAAGGCTTTTATTTTTTGAAGTTTCCGGAAAGTATTCTCGTACGACTCATCCATAGTTCTACCGTATGACATTATTTTATCTCGTCGTTTATTAAAGCAAATAGGACAACCGTGTGTGTAACACCCTTGATATTCAAAGACACTACCTTTAGCATTATCATTTTCCGGAGGTAAATAGCCATCTACACGAAACCCTTCTGGAAGCATAAATTCACGTGCTCTACCCGCGTGTATGATTTCCCGACCAATCTCACGTTCACACTGTAACAGCCATTGTATTGACTTTTGCGAATGATTATCAGCGCGTCGATATCCACCTGCTGGAATGATACCGATAGTTTTTTTCGCGTAAGAAATTTTTTCTATACACAATGGAGCATGCAGAAGCTATGGTCGTTGTCTCTGTAAACGGACAAGTATTCCCGCACTTAATGAAAATTTTCCGAAAAGCCATGCATGCAAATCTTAAAATTTCTACATCCATACGGCAATAATCGAGTATTTCACGTTGAAAATCAAACTCATAATTATTTCGGTTCTCCTCATACCATGCAATAAACTTTTCCCTCTCACAATTATTATTGTCAGACGTCGACATGGCATTAGGCGCATAGAACGATGCTTCGGGTAAAGCCCCAACATAATTTTGATTATCTAAAGTATTAATAGATAAGGAAAATATCCTTTTTTGCTAGCTGGTGGTAGAGAAAAGGTTTGTGGTAAAGCACTTAATTTCATGTGAAAATAGTTTAAGCTATCAATAAATTTTGTTCGCCCGCATTGAAGCATAATTATATTTTGTCCATTTAATATTACGTTCGGTACTATTGAGGTATTTTCAACGATTTCTCTCAAAATAAATTGCGCATCAAACCCACGAGAGTTATGAGCAATACAAATTATTTGACCGAAGGTAGTTTTCTCGCGTACTGTCAAACCTATTAATTGTTTAACTGGATCATCGCGAAATACATGCTCTCTTACACCACACGTATGGCATAGTATATTTATATTTTCATCATCCATGCAATCATCGCAAACCTGTTGTACAACACATAGATTTGGAATGTGTATTTTTATCTCTGCATGTTCACGGTAAGCAGAATCTTGACGGGTCTCAAAGTCATAAAAAATAAATAAGTTTTTCTTTGGGGATTTACGATTAATCTGTGCGTTAACATTACGTCCAATGGGTTGAATATAACAGAGCTGATTTACATCATGTTTTTCGCGACATAAGTTGCACCAATTGATTCCACACTCGTGCTTTGACTTGTAGATATTAATTCGTTTGCAACACATATTACAAACTTTTACTACATCTCATATTTTTTTATTATTTTTTTTTTGTATGTCCCATCTATTTTGTGACGCTCGAAACATATTTGTCCGTAAAATTATCGGTTACATTCTACACACTTTATAATATCTATATTAGAATTACACGATGGTACATAAAACACCTGTCACATTTGGCTGTACATCTATGCTCATCTACGTATCTATAGCTTTTATTACAATGTTCGCAGAAAAAACGATTGCGTGCAGCACCGGTTAAATTTAATATTGTATCGAAATGTCGCCTTCGCGCGTCGTACAACAGATTTATAACGTCAAAAGAATTTGAATTTAACAGAGGTCTTCCATCGTAAAAGGGCGGTTCTCCACTTCCAAAAGATAAACTATCGTATATTACAATAGCAATATTTTTTGCAACATAATACCGCTGATACATCTCTATTTCTCGTATACCGCACCCGTTTGCAGGAATTACGACGTTTGCATTAATAGTAAGGAGATTTGCGCGCTCTTTTTGCATACCACGTCTGCTATCTCTGACAATATTCCAAGTATCAATGGCTTCGTTTGAAAAGAATTTTTTATACATCATAGAAGCCTCCCTGACAATTAAAGCTCTTGACAAGCATAAATTATCGTTATTTCTTATAGATACAACCAATCTCTGAGCTAAGCTATCAACATTTATCCTCTTTCTACTTCCACCTCGGCCATCATTAGGTATATTAACAAGTGTTAATGTTAGAATAAAGCTCTGATCTATTTGAAAATCCTCATTACTCTGAGCTAATCCGCTTATTAAATTCCATAAATCATTGTAGAAAAAATTATTTACTAATCGTAAAGATAACCCACCCGGGCCTCGTGCAAAATTTAAACTTCTAACGGAGACACCAATCATGTCGTTTTCATTACATAATGAAATTATATAAGAATAAATATCACGAATAACTAATTCCAACTAAAGTATCGGATTTATAGATCCATCCTCCGGTGGAGATCTTATTTTTAGCACAATACGTCTACCTTCTATTTCATACTTAGATATATAATGCGAATTTTGTTGGAAAATATCAAAACGATTACCAGGAGGCTGGATATCCTCATCTCCTTCCTCATCGTCTGTTTCGCTTCTCTCCTCCTCCTCCTCCTCTGACTCCTCACTGGGTTGATTATCCTCTTGTTCGTAGTCAGACAAATCATCATCATCATTATTGCTGCTTGAATTTTCAATTCTTCTTCTTTGTCCTCTACCAACTTGAATAGAAAAATCGCTTTCATCGGCCTCGTAATCCTGCGATTCTACAGAAGTATTGGAGTTCGAAGATGATGTAGATAAGGGAAAAATGGTCGTAGAAGAAGAACATGACGAATCGTCAGAGTGATTATGTTCTGAAAAAATGTATTGAATACAAAATATTTGAATACCCTATTTTACACTTTCTTATTTTTTAAATTATTCTTCTGGTGGTCCTGAAAAACTCTGCCCCAGGCGATTAAACACTTCAGGTGAATTTTCAGTGTCTAACAGTATGGAATTTTTATCTTTACAAGCATTGAGAAACCAACGTATTTCTTGTGCTCTTCGAACATACATGATACGCATGATATCTTGTTTCAAAGCCCTGTGGTACTTAGAAAATCTTTCGAGACCACGTCGAATAACTTAAATAATATTCAAAAGTAAGAATTTATTTCAAGAAAAATATATATTTAAATACAGCATAATACTCACGTTCATTAATTTGACGATCTCTTGGATTTCCCTGGTTAAAAAAATGCTCGGTGATAAATCCTTCAGCGCTTCTTCTCGTGTACCGCATTTCTTCGGGTTCGACTGGTCGGGCTAAAAAGTCGAGGATTTGTTGTCGTCTTTTGACACATGGATGCTGCGCATACTCAATAATATTTTCGCTTTCATCAGCTGCTCGTTCCATCAAGCGCTGTAGAATATTATTAGCAGCAGCTATTGGCTCTGTACATGCGGCAAGAAGGTGGTCAACATTAACCATACGCTGAGAATCCCTATTGGCAGGTACATCTGCAGCCTCCTCCGCTCTAGCATCGTAGTTATTCTGCGCTCTCTCTACTGTTTCACCTTCCTCCTCCTCCTCCTCCTCCTCCTCCATCGCCTCATTCACCGGAAAACGCACAAGACGCACAGCTGCAGGCGCCGTAGCCACAGCTGCTGCTGCTGCTTCTCTCATTACGGCTTCGCTCTCCTCCTCTCACCATTTCAACCGGTACAAACTGTACATCAGCCAGCTGTACAGCCAGCTCGTTCGGGTATCTGGTGTACGAGCACACGTGCGCTATCGAACAATAATCAACACAAATCTATATTTTTCTCCTTCGTCCCTCCTTTTCCTCCTAGGCCCTACAGATGACTGCTTCGACTACAGTCGTCAGTTCCAAGTTGATCGTAGCTACAGTAAGATGTCCGTTAAAAGTCTTGTTTTGCATCAGTTGGAAGAGAAATGCTCTCTGCTAAAATCGCGGATGAAGCGTACGTCGCGACTCATACAGCAGCACCGCGACACGTATGTTGAGCTGTATGAGGAGAGCGAAGAAGTTAAACGCGCGTTGGATATAATGAGAAGTTCACCCTCCATCGGCCCCGTCAATCACTACATCCCTAAGCTTGGGGATGTATGTGAAGTGTGTGCGCGGGTGATGAAGCGAGTGACAATACGCACACGGTGGACATACTGCACGGAGTGCAGGGCGCGACGGTGTACGAGGTGTAGCAGGAGAGAGCTGTGGTGTTGCAGCGTAGGCGCAGAACAGAAGTAAGAGACGGAGGAGATTGCTGAGGAGGTGATGCAGCAGCAGGAGGTAAGTTAGTTAATAAGGTGAATATCTTATGTTTATCACAATATATTAATTATATGTATCTTCACACAGCTTGTGCATGCCGATGAAGATACTAGTGCGGTAGATCTTGTGAAAAGAGGTGAACAGTAGGAGGAAGCGGAGTTGCAGCAGGAGGGTGATGAAGTCGATACGGATATTGTTATAGGCGAGGAATTTATTCAATTCGACTCGCCTGCATCTCCCGACAACATAACCGACAGGGGAGAGCTTATCATCGTGAAGATAGAGGCGAGTGCTGAAGAAGAAGAGACAATCGATGTCGTATCGTGAGGTTTTGTGTTTATGTGAGTGAGTGTATGATGAATGTGTAAGTTTTTATATTGATTACTTTTTTCCGTATGTGTGTGTGCATGTGTGTGTATGCGTGTGTATGCGTGTGTATGTGTGTGTATGTGTGTGCATATGTGTGTATGTGTGTGTATATGTGTGAATGTGTGTGTATGGATGTGTATGTGTGTGTATGTGTGTGTATGTGTGTGTATGTGTGAGTGTGCGAGAGATTAGTAATTAAGAGTAAAGAATGATCTGTGAGAGCGTATTCGTAAGAGAGAGAGAAAGTGTGTGAGAAAGAGAGGGTTAGCGTACGTGTAAGAGAGAGAAGGAAAGGTTGTGTGTGAGAGAGATAGAAAAGAGGTAGAGCGTATGCGTAAGAGATAGTGAGAATGTATGCGTGAGAGAAAGAGAGAGAGCGAGAGAGAGCGTGTGCGTAAGAGAGAGAGAGAGAGAAGGAGAGCTTGTGCGTGAGAGAGATAGAGAAAGCGCAGTGTAAGAAGCTAGTGTTCCTCCTGCATTAGCAGACGATACGATACGAACAACACAATGTGATTACGATTGTGAGCGCGTGCGCGCGCGTGTGTGTGCGTGTGTGTGTACGTGCGTGCGTGCGTGTGTGTGTGTGTGTGTGCTCGCGTAAGTGTTCGTATGTGTACACTTGCGTGATTGGATTTACATTGTTTATAATAATTCGAATAAATAATTTTTCTAATAAAAACCATGATACATTGCAAGAAATAAATTTTTTTATTTACTAACTTGGTGTGTGGAGACAACAAATGACATCATTACTATTATATCCTTATCTTATCAATGTAAACAAATAATTAAGTTAAGGTATTGTTTGTTTACATAAATAATTAATTAAAATTATCTATATTACACGTAATAAAGATAATTTTAATTACTTGTTTGTATAAACATGATACCTTTATGACTTGTTTACATTGATAAGATAAGGATGCGCCAGCACGATCTTATCTTTATTACTTGTAAAGTACCGTCATATTTTATTATTGTGGTAAAGATATCTTGTTTGTTTATGTAAACATGATATCTTTATCTGTATAAACATGTTACTCTTATCTATAAATATGATACCTTATCTTTATGACATGTTTACATTGATAAGATAAGGATGCGCCAGTGATGACGTCATTTGTTATGTTTCCCCATACCGGCTTACTTACTACTCTTTTACGTAAATAATTTATTTTTGAAAGAATGTGAGCGACTTATTCATATTTTAAAACTAAGTGCTGTTATGTGTGCTCGAATCGATGACGCTTTCACTACAGTCTAGCGCCATATGTTGATTTAATAGGTTTTGGTTATACACGTACTCACTAGCTATATTGTAAATATACGGTTATTTGTTTAATACTGGTATTCTAAACAATTAATTTATCATTAGCGTTTAGATAACATTCATATAATCTCGTAAGTAGTAGCTATGATTGCGTAAATTAGACAGTAACCAAACTGCAACCGAACTGCAAGCCAACTGCAACCGAACAATAACCCGATGCGGTTGCTGTTTACCCGCCAGGGATGGTGAGTATTAAAAGGTGTTACTTTTAGCGGATTGAATATAGTGAATAATGCACTAGCTAGTCTGCATTTGCACCGAGGTTGTTTACTGCTACGTCAAAAAGCTCAATGTTGTGTATCTATATTGGTGTAGTGATAGGTACGGCTTTGCTGAGCTTGAGGCTGGTCGGATTTACGTCGTAGTGTTGCCAACTTTCTTGGGCCATGTCGGTTCTTTGCCTTTCTTTTTCTTTTTATTTAGTAGAGCTGTAGCTTGTTCTTATTAAGCTGTTGAGAGGGCTCTGGCGTGAGCAAACCCAGCCGAAGAAGTAGTCATTGCAGCTGACGAAGACATCGTCGATCTTGAGCGGCGAGAGCTCGATGAAGTGAAAGTCGAGCTTGGAGTTGCGACTGATTACCCTGCCGATCTCACTTTTGGTATCGCATAAATATAAGACAAGGATCCCAAAACAATCTCTGAGTAAAAACAATGCTGATTCGTCGAATCTGTGTTACGGTGATGTTACGCTAGTTTTGTCCTGAGTCTTCCCGATCGACGTTCGGCGCTTTGACGTAACTTTTTTGTGTACTTTTTTTGGAAGGTCATTGCAGATCAAGCAAACATACAATTATTTAAAACGGAAAGATTAAATTTCTTGTTTACTTTTTCCGATAACCCACCGGAGTTCATTGCCATGCAGAAGCTGTACCACGTCTACTGCTTCAAAACTTAACTTGCAACACTGTTTTTGTACTAGTACTAAAATACCGTAGGGAGAATCGAAGTATAATAAATTATCCAAAACTAAAACAAGTCGTAAATTCTAAGCGGCCGTGGCATTGCAACAGAAAGCAAAATACTAGAAACATGTTCGAGTGCGTCTTTATACTACGCGCAGGGCAGTAAATATACTAAAACGATGGTCTATTATTAAACAAAATGTTGTGATAATTAAAAAAATCTGATTAAAAGTCTTAAACCCGAATGCTAATACATACGCGTCAACAACAGATTGAATAAAATACAGACAAAACCATTGAAATGCAAATAGGTTAAAAAAAATTTCGAAGTCTACTGGTCTACTTCGAAATCTACTGGTTTATATGCAAAAAGAGACGATTATGTCTTTCGCTGATGACACAGCTATTTTAGTGAGTAACATGTGGCTATCTGCACAGGACAAAATGAATAGTTATCTTAATAGTTAGCAAGACAGTGTACATAGCAGCTACTGCTATAGCGTTCCTGATACTTACAAATAAATTAGGTAGTAATTTAATAAAAAGAGAAGGAAGCCATAAGTATCTACGATTACTTTTTGATTTTAATATGAAATGGGATAAACACATAAACTATACTGTCAAACAAACTGAGTATTTAATTTTCGTCTTTGTGAAAATTAAGATTTCAATGGAATGTAAAACATTAATGATGAACCATTACACATTTTTTCAAAGTCTAGTGAATTATGGTATAATTGCCTGAAAGAAAATATTAAAAATTATAAATAAAATTCACTTTACAACGCAAGACCCTTCTCTTAAAGTAAGGCAACTATTCCAATTAGAGGCCGTGTCTTTCCATTGCATTACATTAAGAAACATATTCACAAAGATCATTAGTAATACTAGAAATAAGATTATTATTATTATCTTCACCAAGAATAAATAAAACTGTTAGTAAAAAGATCAGCTGTTTTATTTATTGTTATTTGCTTTGAAAAAGTTAGCCAATAGAAGAACAGAATGCAAACGGCAGCGAAATCAAACGTATAATTAGAAGAACATAGAAGGGAGCCGCCACCTAAACCAACATTATTTTTGCATAATTACGTTTTATGCTACTTTTATGCCAATAAAAGACTGTTTACAGATTTTCGCTGTATAAAATAAGTAAAGTAGCCTATTTATACGATATCAAAACTGTACTTAGAATTGACCTTGAATTTGAATTAATTAATTCTTTGACTTTAAATAACCCTTAGACATTATCTTAATCATCGAAGAAAATAAATTAATAACTGATTGGTACACAGAACCCACATTCTCAGGCAGATTCTTGCAATATAAGTCACAATATCCCATACAGCAAAAAATCTCCATAGTGTACAATCTTGTCGATAGAGTAATCAAATTTTCTAACAAAAATATCAGAACAAAATATCATCAGAGTCAAAGAATTGTTGCTCGATATTAGCTACCCCGCCACTTTTATTAATAAATACGTACGGAAAGGTTTGTCGATGATAACATCTAACGAACAACCCAGACAACAAACGAGTAATAATACGACCAAACGTAATGTATTGCGCCTACCTTATATTAACGGCTTTTACGAGCAAACCGGCCATACCCTCAAAGCGAATAACGTTGTATTGGTTCCAAAAATAAATAGCGAAATGTGCAACATCGTCATTAAAAGTTAAGATAAAAAAGACAAAAATCTCGAAAACAATGCTGTATACAAACTTAAATGTAATCACTGCTTCGCAACGTATGTAGGCAAGACGAAAAGAAATGTGTGTATACGTACCAATGAACACAAAAAATAAAACAATAATGTAATCTCTGACCATACAAATAACAATATTCACACTTTCGATTTTAGTAAATTTGATATCAAAGACAGAGTGCCACATGTGTAGACACGTCACGGGTTTCTAATTACTATAAGAAGATGAGTAGAAGAGTGCAATGCAGTGGCGGCCGTGGCGTGACGACAGAACGTATGCCTTGCAAGCCAGAGGATCTCGGTTCAAGCCCAGGGTCCATAACTTTTTCGTTGCACTCTTCACTCGTAACAGGAGAACCGAATCTCAATAAACGATTAATTTCTGAAATGCTCTACATATAAATATATAAGAAATTAGAATAAATTTAATAGAAGATACCCGATAGCTCAATAAGGTATGCATACACCAATACAAGGACTAGAGTAAGGAGATTAGCGATGAGTCATAGCTCTGATGTAAATATAGAAAAAATGTCAACAAACCACCTAACTCTAGTCCACACACAGCGCGTGTATATAAACTGTGCAAATGTCAGGCTCACGCGGATACGAATCAGAAAAACTGAGAGACAAACATCTTCTCTTAATTCCCTGCCTTCTCAGCGAGGGGATACGGTTCTCTTCAAAAACATGTATTAACGATACACTCCGTAATTGTAAGTTATAACCACATTGTTATTTTCGTTGCAAAGGGTAAAGAGAAAATTATCTAATTTTTTTCACGTCTACATTCTACATCTTGCTTTGGAAAGACCGATAGACGCTTTCCAACTTTTTATCTTATGTAATGTTTGTCCCAAACTATTTCATAAGATTACATGAAAATTCAAGTAATATTTCTGAAATATTGAACAAAAATATAAATTAGTTTTTCTTTCATGTTTTTATAATAGTTCAGAAATACAACTCTAAAAAATTTCATGAAACATTTCGTATGAATATTTCGTGCTTTTTGGAACCACTGTTGGCTCATGCACCTTAAATACATCAAAATCTTTGATGTTTATATTTTTACTATGACAAAACTTTTTCTTCATGAATGTAGTAGGTTCTTACAAATATCCCCTCGCCTTGAAAAATTCCGTCTCTTGATCACGAATTTATGTTAGATATTTTTGATAGAAATTATTTCTCAATGAGAAATTGATTTTTAAAGACTTAATACTACAATTTGAATAATGTAAACATACCTATTTACTGGAGCACTTTCATGATTTCCAAGAGATGGAAAAATAGGTACTCCCGGAAATGTCTTTACCATTTGTTTAACAGTGTCACGCAGGATTTTTAAATTTTCATCTCTGGTTTGATTCCAGACGTCGTGTGGCGGTAAATCACCTGTCCAGATTATATAATCTATATCCTAAAAACATTTTTTTAATATATTAAAAAATGTAAAAACCCGGATGTTATATTGAATGAGTAGTCATCGTACTATCTTCTGTAAAGATGGTGCAATTCACATGCCTCGACACTATACTCCGTGTTAATCAACAATGTTAGACGGGCTTGCTGGCTTTTGCAGGCTTATTAACTATATTACACACGTATTATTTAATACAATAATGTTTTTTTAGCTTCTGTGTTTGATAAGTTTGCAACCTAGTTATATACAAATTCCAACAACATTAATTAATAGCTCAACTATTTTTTCAAAAATACTTGGTTTTGTATGCAAATAACTTTTTTTTTTTACCAAAGTTTAGCAGTTTTTATTAAGATTTTAAGATTTTAGGATAAGCAACCTTTTATCAAAAATAAATGTCAGCAGCCGGAAATGATGATTAGCTCGCTGAATTGAGTCAATAAATGCTTTTTTTTCGCAACTGTTTGCTTACTTAGGTATTGATATGTTAACCGATTTTCGATGATAACCGAGGAGAGGGTCGTCATTTTAATAGGTTTGTGAGTCTTTTGCGAAATATTGTACAATAATATCACACTTTAAGGTTAAACAAAATTAAGGCGATGCAAAAGTGTCTATAATCTACAAGAAAACAGGGTATCTACAAACTGGAAACCAGGTAGTGCACGAACCAAACTCAAATTTTCGATATGAGAAAATCTGGACGAAATTATTAGAGTTCTTGGTGACCTTGACGCTTACTCATGGTGAAGATTAACATTAGACATACTGAATAACATTAGAATTTTGACATGAAGATTAACATTAGAATTGGGTCGGTAGTTTTTCCGTTGCTTGGTTGCTTTTTCCTCGTTAATAATAATTGCTTTTGCAATTATTAATGAGAGTGTTTTGTTGTTGTGTGAGCGAAGATCGTCAGAGGCATAATTGAAAGAAGAGAGGTTTTCACGGAACAGTGAAGCTACGAGAAGCAACGGTTATTCCAGGAAAAATTCTCCAGGAAGAGGTTTCTGGACTCTAATAAAAAAAGTGAGATCTCATGCCAGAATCTCATCTAACCAATTTTTTATTTTTTACGCGTCTTAAACCATTCTTAGTCGATTAGTGGCTTTTTTGAAAAATTGGAACTTAGAAAATGTACCACCAATTTCTACTTAAAAAAATGAAGTCTAATTTTTCAACAAAAGGCACCAATCTACTGAAAATTGTTTAAAACGCGTGAAACACATAAAAATGGTCAGATAAGATATTGGCGTAAGATCTTACGTGAGATTTTGAACAGGTAAAATTAGTGTCGCAGGCTCGAGTATGTGTAAAGAAATAAGTGAGGATAGACAGAGTGGAATTTATTTATAACAAGGATTATTGATAATATACAGCTTGTTATACACGTCGTACACACCATGTGTGCTCCAGAAGAGAGCGATGCGAGAGCTTCGTATCGTCTCGACACCGCTAGTGGTCATGTGACTAACACGCGCATACCGCGAAGAGGGGAGACATACAGGTGTGCGTCCCCTCACACACTCATTAGCGCGCTCACTCATTCTAGCGCGCGCCATACTACATATTATTATTTTCATATTGAACTTGGCTTGAACTTGGCAATGTACGTTGAACTTGGCTTGAACTTGGCAATGTACGTTGAACTTGGCTTGAACTTGGCAATGTACGTTGAACTTGGCTTGAACTTGGCAGTGTACAATACAAATGTACCATATTTCAACAGTATGTAACACTACCGGAACGAAGGTTTGCTGAATGTACGTAAAGGTTAACAAGAGAGAGTAAGAGAGAGAAAGAGAGAGAGAGAGGGGGCATTCGGTTCCGACAACACTTTTTAAAAAACTAACGAACATCAATGTAAAAGGAAATATTGTTAGCCTACCACATCATCGGTTTTACGAGCAGACACGCCATACATTAGAAGCCAATCACATCGAAACAGTACCGAAAATAAATAGTAGAATGCATAACATCATTATTAAAGTTAAAGTCTAAAAAGAAAAAATCTTGAACGTGATGTGGTCTACAAATTTGAATTCTACGACTGTTTTGCTATGTACACGGGCGAAACAAAAATAAGTGTGTGTGTTCATTTAAAAAAAACATAAAAAATTCAATAATAATGTAGTTTTCAATTACAAAACAAATTTTAATCACACTTTTAATTTTGAGAATTTTTAAATAATAGACAGCCAATTTATCCATTAGAAATTCTGGCGACATCGCCTCGAAATTGGATTGCAAGCCTCGCTAGATTCGGCAATATTGCAAGTTCTTAGAACAACATTGTTTTAACCATTAGGCAATTTTGCCGTGGTCCACTTCTTCATTGCAAAGTTGATTTTCTGCAACATAGGTCCCAATATTTTGGAAACATTGCCGAAAGATTGCATTACCAGATTTTACAATGTTGCACGGAACCTCATTAATACTGCTGCAAGTATTCAGGAAACAGCTACTGGATTGTACAATATTTAATTAATATTGCTACAACCTCAAATTATTTTCGCATTATAATAGTATATTATGCAACGGGTACATAAAGACTGCATATTCAAAACGAGAGTTTACAGCACGAGCCAAAGATATTTTATACCACGAGAACCGAAAATTCACATTAAAGTTGTGATTTTGAGGTTAGAGTGGTATAATAAAAATTTATATAATAATGCGAAAATATTTCAATTTTCACTTGTGCTCGTCATTTCTTTGTTATCATGTACATAATAACTTACATTTAATAAGAACTAGCAATAG
Source organism: Trichomalopsis sarcophagae (assembly GCA_024372645.1). Taxonomy (NCBI): domain Eukaryota; kingdom Metazoa; phylum Arthropoda; class Insecta; order Hymenoptera; family Pteromalidae; genus Trichomalopsis; species Trichomalopsis sarcophagae. Next base: position 10,850 of record QLSS01000840.1, on the reverse strand, counting down.
TCACTTTGCTCGCTGACCCTCGCTAGGTTGCATTTCAATGGAGACTCAGTTTAACATGTACATTGTAAATAAGTACATTTAAAACCATTTTCTATGATTTAAATTTTTAATTATACAAAAGTTGACATTTTTAAAATATTGTAAATTTGATTATATAACATTCTTTAAGAAAAAAGTGTAACAGTTGCTAGTACAATTAATGTACTTTGAACCCGTTACAACGCCTTTTAGGGATAGAATCAACATGCTGTATGATACTTTCTTTGTTATACAGCTACTAAAGGCGCAGCACATGAGAGAGTAAGAGAGACTGAGAGAGAATAAGTATCGAAAGAGATTTAAATTTGACAACGTGTTGCCGCCTGCTCTCACACTGCTGCCATAAGCAGATTGTATTTAGTAAATCCGAAAGACCAAAAACGATACTTTATTAGATTATTACTGTTACACGTTAAAGGGCAAACCCCATTTGAAGATTTACTGTTAACGATGTTTTCTATCCTACATTTTATGAATCTGCTGCAGCAAAACCGATTGTTAATGAAGATGAAGAGTGGGACAAATGTTAACAAGAAGCGGTACAAATACAGTTTTCAACAGTACTAAGTAAATTGTTAGCTTTTATTTGAATTTTTCATGACCCTATCAATGCACAAGAATTATATGAGAAATATAAGAGAAATTTTTATTATCCTAAATATGAAGAATGTGCAGGTGTAAATATAGCACTAAATTGAAAAAGTAATGCAAGCTAACGGTTTCACGTTAAGTGATTTCAATTTGCCTAATATAACAATGTACATTGAAGAATTTAATAATGTAACATTATTTATAAAGAAACTAATATACTAGATAAATTGCAAAAGAAAGTGGCATCACTTAACATTAATCAAAAAAATATACATAATGCAGTTTTAGAAAGTTTAAATTATATACAGTATAACCGTATTAGTATTGACGGAGCAAGAGGGAGTGCGAAAAGTTATTAAACCGGATTAGAATACATAAGTATTAGGATATTTACTAAATCGATTCAATGCTCATGTAAATCGGCACCAATGTATCTGTGTTTACTAGAAAAACGGTTTTGATGATTTTTTATATCAAGAATAACATTTGATATTATTCAATTGTACTGTATTCAACTATGCAATTGTTTTTACTGATGTGTAGATCGTGATGTTAATCGATTTAAATTGACATACATTTTTTTTAATCGTGTGTCGTTTAATAAAGTCAATCGATTTTAATAAAGTTTCTATTCAAATCGATTGTAGTTAATAAATCTATTCTGTCTTCTACTCCATTTGGCCTTTCTTAGAAAGTAACGGAGAAGAAGAGACCGCCTATCTAGAAGGCGAATCTGTAGATACATGAGGTAGTGAGAACAATAGAAAAAGCCCTTCATAAAGAGGAATTCGCACTATGTGCATTCCTAGACATAGAGGGAGCTTTCATCAATATTAACATAGAATCGACACAGAAAGCGTTAAGGGAATCGAAGCAGATCAAACAACTATCGACGAGTTCATGGAAATGCTGAGAAGCAGAACCATTAGCTTAAAGATAGGAGACAGTTCGATAAAAAGGAAGATCACAAGAGGTACGCCACAAGGGATAGTTATCTCGCTATTACTATGGCTAATAGTGATCAACAAGATCCTAAGAACCTTTAAGGGTGAGAAGATCAAAATTTATAGCGTATGCAGACAAAGTGGTAATACTAATCGAAGGTGAGGATCTTATCACGATTATAAATATCATGGAATCCGCACTAGGAGAAATCTCGAAATGGGCAGGACAAAACGGTCTTGAAGTCAACCCAACAAAGACTTAGCTAGTCCTGTTCACAAGAAAATACAAGATATCCGAGTTTACACCGCCGAAAATTGGAGGGCGTAAAATCACGCTAGCAAAGAAGTCAAAGTACCTTGGAATCATCCTGGACTCCGAACTTACATGAAAAAGGAATGTGGGAGAAAGGATGAAAAAAGTAATAAACGCTTACTACGCATGCAAAGAGATGTTCGGTAAAAGATGGGACTTACAACTATAACATCATACATTGGATGTTCACGGCGAGCGTAAAACCTATAATTACCTATGAAGCCTTAGTATGGTGGTAAGCCACGGACAAGGAAGTGCAATGGATTACAGCACTTGGTATTATCAGAGCAATCCTAAGCGAACCACCAGCGGCACCAGGGGCAATACTTTAACTATAACCCATAGACCTACACATAAAAGGAATAACCGTAAAAGTAGCTCTCAGATTGAGAGATTCCAAATTGTGGAGAAAGATTAAATATGGGCATGCATCGGTGATGAAGGAGGTGGGGAAACTAAGTAGGAACCTAAAGCCTAAAGAAAACAAAAAAATAAGGATACCGACAAAAGAAGACTGGGAACAAAACAAAACTCTCTATCTTCTCGGACGGTTCAAAAACGATAAATGGAAAAGGAGCGGTAATCTACTCAGAACATCTAGAAGTTGAAAAGTCATACAGACTCAGGAGCGACTGCAACATTCTGCAAGCGTAAATCCTGGCAATAAAGAAAAAAAGCAAGATTGTCACAGCTAAACGATAGCTCACCAATGAAGGTGACTATTTACACAGACAATCAAGCAGCCCTCAAAACGTTGACGTCGAAAACAACAAAATCAGAGGCAGTGATAAGCTGCCACAAAGCCCTGTCATGGATCTGCAACAGAGAAGAACTCTGCTGCGTATCCTGACACTATAGTGTCGGTGGAAGCAACAAGGCAGATGAACTGTCAAAGCTTGGAGTAGAGAAGGTCATCAGCGAAGCGATCAGTCACCCACTGCCAACGATTAACATGATAAAGACGGCGATAGACAGAGCCACCGAGTAGAGCCATCCCAACAAAAGATGGAAAAAACGAGACGACTGTCGTACATCGAAAACGATGTGGCCAGAGGTAGACAAGGAAAAAATAAAGGACTTACTAAAATACAGGAAAGTATTAGTAAGAACGATCACAGGATAAGTAAAAGGACACTGTATGAATATAAGAAAGATAACGAGCTTCGCAAAAAGCTGGAAATGCTTTCATCAAAAGTAAAGGAACTAGATTAGTTCCTATCGATCAACAAACAGGGTACCGCAATGAGCTATAGAAAACCGAACTGCAGTGCAGCTTTTTCTAGAAAACAGCACTGAGCCGTTCAACCTAACACTTACGAAAAAAGGCTGCATGCAAATCTGCATATATGACTGCATAATTCTGTGCATTTTTAGCGGCAGAAGTACTTCCATAAAAATCAGTGTATGTTTATGCACTACTGTCTGCATTAATGTTTGCACAATGTACTATATGCGATTATAGTGGATTATCTAAACAGAATTCGCACGTAATTTGTGCATGAAATTGTGCATATTTTTATGCATGAATCTATGTACAAAATCCTGCAAAAGCTATTCTGTTCTTAACTCGATTACACTGACAAGGAAGGTACCCGAACCCGACCTCACCGATTTCAATGATTTTACGATATGCTGTAGTACATGTGAAAATAAGAGACAAGTATTTTTTCTTATCGGCTCATAAGCGTATGTAGGGGGTAATAACGACCCCCAAAGTTAACCCCCAAAAAGCGTTTTTTCTGAATATCTAGCCTTAAAATAAATATTTTTTAACGAAACAAATTCGAGGTTATTTCTTACAATAATAGCAAGTAATCCATGGTGATTTAAAGAGTAAGGGTAGCATACTCTATTTTTTAGGGGTCGAAAACATATATTTTTCGGCATAATTTAATGATAAAAAAGTTTCAAAAGCCTAAAAAAATTGGAAACAATTTGAAAACATCCATAAAAATAAAATAAAGTTAACGTCTTTCGGCTTTTTAAAAAATATTACCCCTAAGGGGGGTAAACCACCCCTTACACAAAATAATTATAAGTATGTACTTTAATTCCGAGGTCGCTTTTTACGAATCTGTTATCAGATTTTGAAAATTTAAAATGGCGGATCCAATATGGCGGACGAATTTAACAAAAAAAATGTTATATAATAAAAGTTTTTAGCGACTGAAAAAATTCTAAAAAATGTGTTAACATTTATAATAAAACAATAAAGCCTTCAGATTCTTTAATAAATATTACCTCCAAGGGGGTAAACCACCCCTAATACAAAATAATTATAAGTATGTATTTTAATCCATTAAATTTCGTATTTCCTCTGTTGCATATTTAATATATGTAATTTGATATATGTTATTTAATTAATTAATTTTATTTAATATATATTAAATACGATTTTTGAAAATTCAATCATTTGTTACGGAAGCTAGGAGGAACCTACTGGGCTGAAAATTTACGAATAACCGTTTTTTCTAATGTACTTTCACACAAAAATTCGGCGGGCCGATTTGTCGAGCCCCCCGCCCCCGACGCTTATTTGACGAAATTTATAGAAATGACATATATATATATATATATATCGCAGTTGAGAGCTTTGTCCTGTGATGGGCGTGAGGAAAATTATTCACAGAGACTATTTTTATGTATTTTGAGATGTTGAACACAAAGATTTGCAATATCACAAGCGGACCAAATTTTCTAAAATCAAACCATTTTTTTATAGTTTCGTGTATTTTTGACATATACATTAACAATAATATATAATCATTTAAAAGAATAGAAATTTTTTTCGTTTTTTTTTGTTTTTATTACCATTTTTACATTATTTAGCAGTAATCCGTTATTAATAATATTTTGGATTCATTAGAATATCTAAATGCAGAAAGACAACGTCAAGTTATTACAAAATACGTATGTCACACACATATTACAAATTACATTCTTTTTTATTCGAGGGTAAAAGAGAATTAGTAATTGATTCATAAATAAACAATCCATATTCCATAAAATACGTATTACTTTGTTATCTCTCCATATTATTGTAACGTCGCCGTCTTTTTCTAAAACCAAAATTTTTTTTCTCGGAAAATAATATCAAAAGCCAAACTAACGACGCGATACGCTGTGCGTACATTAGATTGTATATGCACGAACATCCGTCTGTCTACAAAAGAGGTTCACACACTAAAAATAATCTCTCCGCGATATACCTACAAGTTTCTGGGTTTTCGTAAACAATATAATATACCAAGTGGAATATTAAGTGTCGCCGTTTCCCTTCGGAGACGCGCCTCTCGAAATGTCATTGAGTATAATTTTTCCTTAAAACTATAAGCTAATAGGGCCAGCTGCAAACTATAAAATTCTAGATATCACCCTACTTGTCCCCAGTTTTACGACTCAAAGCGTTGGGAAAATTCGGGCGGGGCGGAAATCTGGCGATATTATCTGTTTACAGTCGCGCACGTGCATTGAAAATCTGTATTTTTCCGTCTTGTCCCCTCATGTAAATCTTGAAACCACTCTACCCCCTGCTGTTATATAACCGAAAATAGATTTTTTCCACTGCATATCTTTCTTAATTTTACAAACAAATAGTTGCTTAATTATTAAGAATTATTATAAACATTTTATTATTAAGTTAATCAATATTTTTCTTAGATTTTAATTTGCATTTATAAGTAGTAAGTAAGCCGTTATGGGGAGACATAACAAATGACATCATCACTGGCGCATGCTTATCTTATCAATGTAAACAAGTCGTAAAGATAAGGTATCATGTTTATAAATAAGGGTATCATGTTTATACAGATAAAGATATCATGTTTACATAAACAAACAAGATATCTTTACCACAATAATAAACAATAGGCGCATCCTTATCTTATCAATGTAAACAAGTCATAAAGATAAGGTATCGTGTTTCTAGATAAGGGAATCATGTTTGTACAGATAAAGATATCATGTTTACATAAACAAACAAGATATCTTTACCACAATAATAAACAATAACGGTACTTTACAAGTAATAAAGATAAGGTATCACGTTTATAAACAGTCAATTAAGATAAGGATATCATGTTTATACGTGCGTAATTAAGATATCATGTTTACATAAACAAAGAAGATATCTTTACCACAATAATAATCCATGATGATACTTTTTTATTATATGATGATACTTTTTTATTATGAAAACAGGAAATAAAGATTTGTTTACATTGATAAGATAAGGATACAATAGTAATGATGTCATTTATTGTCTCCACATATCAAGTTAGTAAATAAAAAATTCATTTCTTGCAATGTATCAGGTTTTTATTATTATAAACAAATGTAAATGCAAGCACACATGTGTACACATACGTACACTTACGCGAGCACACACACAGACACACACACACACACACATACTCACACGCACACACACGTGCACACAATCGTGATCACGTTGTGTCGTTCGTATCGTATCGTCTCACACACACACACACACACACACACACACACA
>QLSS01000839.1:0-28730 GCA_024372645.1 Trichomalopsis sarcophagae | reverse complement strand
TATATATATATATATATATATATATATATATATATATATATATATATACACACACACACACATATATGTGTGTAATTTAATGCATGTTTGTGGTGTTTAGTTTTGTGTATGGCATCAGACTATATTTTTTACAATAAAAAGAATCGGAGTTCTTTTTTTACTTCCATTAGAAAAAAAGAAAAAGAAAGCCTATAAATCAGAGCAGGAGTGAGTAAAATATCATCGATATCATTGGCCTTTGCCAGAATGTATCCAGTGGCCCCACGTAAGTATTATTGAGTCCAAGGCTTAAAAATGGTCTGTATATAGAGCTTGGAAATAAATTAAAAAGATCTCTGTGTTTATTCACTTGAAAACATATATGAATAAAATATAGAATTACAGGCACTTAAAAACGTTCATATTTACTGTTTGTATTTGACTAACTAACTTGCAAAAAAGGCAAGGTATGAACTTTTTATTTATGTGTTTACATAATTTCCTATAAGCACCAATGCGTTCTCTTTTATACTCAAGTTAACACCTTTGTTTTGTTCATATTTTATCACTTACTATACTTTTGAAAAAACTTGTCCAAGCATTAATGCAGCTTACATTATTGAAAAATCAGTACAAAATTTGAGACAATTATAATTTTGTGTTACAGCACCTCCACCAGGACCAACAACAAGTACTGCTGTAGGAGCTACTGGTAACACTGGAAGTAATGTTGTTGCCTCTAATACAATGGGCTTGGTTCCAGCACAGCAAACACATACACCTCCTCAACCACCAGATTTACCAAGTATTAATTTTATAATTACTTAACATTTTATGATATGAATATCTACAATTTTGGCATATAATTGTAATAATTTCACTTTTCAGTGTTTGCTTGTCCACGTAGACCAAACATAGGTCGAGAAGGTAGGGTGATTGGTCTCAGAGCAAATCATTTTCAAATTACTATGCCACGTGGTTATGTTCATCATTATGATATTAATATTCAACCGGACAAGTGTCCACGAAAAGTTAACCGAGAAATCATTGAAACAATGGTACATGCTTATAGCAAAATATTTGGTACATTGAAACCTGTTTTTGATGGTCGAAACAATTTGTACACTCGAGATCCCTTACCAATTGGTACCGATAAATTAGAACTGGAGGTAAATGTCTTAAATGATTTTTAACATTCTTTTAGTTTTTGTAACACTGAATATAATATTACATATTTTATTTAAAGGTTATACTACCTGGAGAAGGCAAAGATCGAGTTTTCAGAGTTGTAATCAAGTGGGTTGCTCAAGTCTCTTTATTTGCCCTTGAAGAAGCTTTAGAAGGTCGAACTAGACAAATTCCTTATGATGCCATCCTTGCTTTAGATGTAGTAATGAGACACCTTCCTTCTATGACCTATACTCCTGTTGGTAGATCATTTTTTAGTAGTCCAGATGGTTATTATCATCCACTTGGTGGTGGTAGAGAAGTTTGGTTTGGTTTTCATCAATCTGTGAGACCTTCACAATGGAAAATGATGTTAAACATTGATGGTAAGTTATAGAAATTTTTCATTTATTCTATATTTACAAGAAACATTATGAGTTACTTACTTTTATAGTGTCGGCCACTGCTTTTTATAAGGCTCAGCCAGTTATAGAATTCATGTGTGAAGTTCTTGATTTGCGTGATATCAATGATCAAAGAAAGCCATTGACTGATTCACAAAGAGTAAAATTTACTAAAGAAATAAAAGGTTTAAAAATTGAAATTACTCATTGTGGTACCATGAGAAGAAAATATAGAGTTTGTAATGTAACCCGCAAACCAGCCCAGATGCAATCGTATGTATTATTTTACAATTAAAATATATTTTGAAATATAAAAATTTTTTTTGATTTTCAATATCAACTTGTAGGTTTCCATTACAACTGGAAAATGGGCAAACAGTAGAGTGTACAGTTTCAAAGTACTTCTTAGATAAATATAAGATGAAATTGCGTTACCCTCATTTACCATGCCTTCAAGTGGGTCAAGAACATAAGCATACATACTTACCCTTAGAGGTATTTTGATCATTTCTTTCAGCTCCAAGCATATTTTTACAGCACACATACAATATTATATGAAGCTTTTATTATGTCTTAGGTATGTAACATTGTGGCTGGACAACGCTGTATAAAAAAACTAACAGACATGCAAACGTCTACAATGATAAAAGCTACAGCTCGCTCTGCTCCTGATCGTGAAAGAGAAATTAACAATCTTGTAAGGAGAGCAGATTTTAACAATGATTCTTATGTTCAAGAATTTGGGCTGACCATTTCAAACAATATGATGGAAGTTAGAGGGCGTATATTACCTCCACCAAAGCTCCAATATGGAGGTCGAGTTAGTTCACTAAGTGGACAGGTAAGTAATAATCTTGTTTTCTACAAAAGCTTTATAATAGTTCTGTGGTTTGTAGCTAAAATTGCATACGTTCAATTTTTGCAAAAATCGAGGTAACTCTGGATTTCATATCTTTAAATAGTCCCTTTTCATGTAAAAATGTGAAATGTTGCTGAAACGTCACCTCAAATTTAATGTACTAGACTTGGTGCAGTGTGCTCTTGATTCTTTCTCTGTCTAATAACACTGGTACAAAATCTACCATAAGTGTTGGGCGGCACACTAACATCTGCTAATATTTTATAAGCATGTAACATGTTACTAAATCCCTCAAAACTATTTTTTAATAAATATATTAATAATTCTCAATGTCGACATCATTGGTTTGAATAGTGAATTTGAAGAAAAGTTCAGTATAAGAGTCAGTAGGTTTGTCTATCATTAAAATGCCATTTATTTGCATTTTAAAAAAGCTATACAACTGAAATTTTACACAAATACTTACTATGCTTTTTAGAAAACATGTAACCTACATGATTATGATTTAACTGTTTTCATTCATATTTTCACATCGGTCCATATGAATTTTTTATTTTAACATATCAAATTTTGCTTGTAGACAGTTGCACAGAAACTACCATCTCTAGCATATTGCATTTCTGGTTTCTAGTGTATTTTTACATAAAGAAAGTGATAAGTATTTTAGCTATTTTCTCAAGGCATTAATTAGAATTTTGACTTTTAACAGTTGTGAGAGATTTTGAGACCGATGTCTGTTTCTCCATTTTTGCATTTATTCTCATTCAAAAACTAACAGGTCTAGAAAGCTCATATTGTGCATATATATTTCTTTTGTGATTGTGGAAAGATATTTAAAGTTGAATCAACGTTAACTGAAATACTTTTGTGTTTGTCTACAACTCCCATGATAATTATTTAGTCGTATAGCATTCACATCAGTGTTGGAGTCGAAATCAGAAGTTTTTCAGTTAAGGTTGATTCAACTTCGAGCTCTCTAGACCGACCTGTTAGTTTTTGAATGAGAATAAATGCAAAATTGGAAAAATAGGTATAGGCCTCAAAATCTTTCACAACTATTAAAAGTCAAAATTCTAATTAATGCCTTGACAAAAAAGCTAAAATACTTATCACTTCCTTCATGTAAAAATATATTAGAAACCAGAAATACAATGTGCTAGAGATAGTAGTTTCTGCGTAACTGGCTATAAGTAAAATTCGACCTGCTCAATTGAAAAATTCGCATGAGCATGGATGTGAAAATATGAACGAAAACAGTTAAATCAGAATAATCTAGGTTAAATATTTCTAAGTAACATAGAAAGTGGCAGTGTCATATTTTAGTTGTCTAGTAGACTTTGAGTTGACACATAACCTTAAAATTTTAAAAGAAAGTTGGCGACGAAACTGCGGCAATTTTGAAATTTATATAAGCGCGAAATGAATCATGTGTAAAGTTTGATATATTTCCGTGATAGAAAACAAATATTAAAAATATCAATGAAGCATTTATATTTCATTTAAGAAGTTAATAAATCAATAGCCTACTACAGTGTACACAGCGCACTGCGCCAAGTCTAGTATTACATATATTTTATCTGTTATCAAGGTTTCCACATTTCATTTTAAACACCTCAAACATTTCTACCAGGGTTATGAGTTATGACTGTTTTGAGGGTTATGAATTTAAAGCGCAGTTCTACTCACGTTACCTAGGCAACAAACTAGCAACCAATCAGGATCTCGTATTAATGCTTCACAACAAAGGCCATCATTTTTTTAAGAGAGGAGGATCATTCTATCGAAGAAAGTTTTGATTGGACTTCGTTTTTCTGAAAGTTTCGAAATATAAAATACACCGTGGTGGATTTGAAAAGCTTTAGCTATGACATCCCCTTAAATTTAGATTTTTAATTAAAATATCAGCTGAGATCTCAAGTGGACTCTCTTTTAAAATTGTACATTAAAATAGCGTTAAATGGAAATTGACACGACTCATTGGTGCTAATATACAGATGATACATTAGACAAATTCAACATAAGATTTTAGATGCGATCTATGCAGAGATCTTACTTAAAAGATTTCATATTGGGTATTTTGATAACAATAACAAAAATTAGCTCTAAAGTATTTTAGTACACCTATTTTCTGATGTATCACCAGGATGATAGTCTTATGTTCTGATTACTTTTTGTAGTCAGTAACATAATGATATGAATTTAACAAAGGCTCTAAGAATTGATAAAGATTATTTGTGCCTAACACTCTTACTTTTAGTATAGAATAATTTTCTTACCTTTAATGTTGATCAGCTGATGAGTGTTTAAGACATATGCTTATAGAGGAGGGACATAGGATTGTAGAGGAAGGTTGAATTAAATTTATAAACTTGAAATCACTGTTGGTTCACTGATTTATTTAGAAAACAATAATTTTGTACAGTAAAAAAGGAATGTTCTCAATATCTTTATAGAATAATTGAAATTCTTTAGTTAGAAAATTCTAAGTCGTGTCAATGCTATGTTTGTTAAATTAGGTATATCACTGCAAAGTACATGAGACACCAATTGTTGAATAGTATTGCACAAAGTCGATATCCCAAACTGACTGTGTGCTATACACAGCTTATTTAAAAGCATGCATTGTTTCTCAATTTTTATTTTTGTTTCACACATACAAGTAAATAACAAACTGATAATATTGCATTTTCCAAACTCTACTCATGACCAACACTGACATACTGTATACCCATTCTGGCTGTAATGAATGAAATTCAGCAACTTTTATTCATTTGCAGGCTTCGAGCTGTACACAATTAGTTTAAAGAAGGTGAAAATTTATAGTTGTAGATCATTATTCTTAAAAATAGAGCAATATCTTTTCTTCCCTTAGATATATCCTACTTTAGTAAACATTCGATGATTTATTTTTATTATTATCTATTATTATGAAAAAAATATTTATTCACAATTTTACAGCCGCGGAAATGATTTATGATTCGGTGTTCGTGGCTACGGTGTTTCGGTACGGTGGCGGTATGACGGATCGGTGGCGGATTTTGAGGTTATCCCTCGGATTTGTGGAGTCGTGTGCGTACGGCTTCACAAATCTTCGTCGATCATCTCGTTCCTCTCTGTATCCTGTGTGCGCGTAGAGATAAAGCGAGTCGTGATATGTCGGCGTATGGCTGGCTTTGTTGGTGGAGAATTTACCTTTGTCTGGGCTCACAGTGGCAGAGGGTGGCAGCAATGTGTCGGAATCTGAGTTAGGATTTTTACGGTGGCACTGGGTATCGTCACGTGTGCTCACGTAGACGAAGCTCGATGTCGCTCGGGGTTCCGGGTTGCCTCGTGTGCTTACGACCGCAATTCGGAGTTTCGGATTTCGGTTCGTCCACCAAATAGTCACGTGGGCACACGAGACGATTTCGCCGGCGCAGGTCTATCTCTCGCTGTTCCCTGTAGTAACATGTGCGCATGATACTACCCAGAGTGGAGCTCGAGTAGAACTGACTATCGAGCCGCGCGATCCGCCTTATAAAGGCGCGCCGCACAGATATGAATAGGTGCTTTCGCAGCGCACCGCGTACGCCGCTCGCGCCACCTGGCGCGTCGTCGCTGAGTCGCTCGCCGGCTGGCGCACTCCGCGCTCGTGCAGACTCGCCTTGCGAATGTTGCGCGCGCCTGCTCATTTCGCGTTGTGTGGATTTGTTTCGTTCGTTGCGCGCGCGCTCACTGCGCATGCCGTGTTTATTGCGGCCGCATCACACGTATTTACATGTGCGAGATTCGTGTCTCGTCACAATCAATTGCAAACAACTCTCAAGATACTACGTAATTTGCCATGTCCGTTATATTTTGTTCATGATTTCGTCTAATTGTAAGTGTAACTTTATTATGCATATTTTATCTGTTTCTCGCTTATTTCATAATTCAGTTCAGAAAGCATACTTGTAAGACAAAATTACTCACGAAATATAATGATAAGCATGTCTTTTTGTATCATGAATAATCTAAATAACAATGTAGATGTTAATAGTGTCAAGGGCTCCGCGGCTTCGTCTGCTTCTCTAACTCGCTTTCGTGGCGCTACTGCGCCACTTAATTATTAGTGCTAATCAATTCTTGTGAAATTTTTTCATCATTATTTTGTAATTCAAATTTCGTTGCATTCTTATTTTCGTTTTTATCTAAAAACCAGTTTCAATTCTTAATCTTTCGTTATTCTTCCGTTGCCTTTGGCTCGTTATATTTCGTAATTTCAAATTCTCATTTAATGATAATTTCATAAAAAATGACTATGACTTACTTCTTTTCATAGGATGATTTTTGCTCTAAAAGGATTGTTATTACCACGCAAATCTTGTAAAAATGAATCAATTGCTTTAAAAACATATTTAGATGCCATTCATATTTTATTCCAAATTACTTTTGACATTTTTTAAAAATATTTTAGATCTTTTCAACAAATTTTCATCAATCAATAGCAATCAGTGCTTTGTTAGAAAAGTATTAATAATAACATTGTATATTTAACTTTTGCCACTTCCACCAGGACCGTCAACGACATATAATTTATTACCTATGTTTTTAATTGTGTCTTCAATAATTAAATCAAATATTTATTTCTGATAACGTTAAATAATTAATTAAATGTTTGGTGGATACATCGTATAACGAGCTGACTCGCGTGCACTCGTTATGTCTCTCTCACCCACATATAAATATGTAATAACATAAATAAATATACATAAATGTTAATATTATTACAGCAGTAAGGTAAGTGAGAGAGTAGAGAGCACTACGAGCGCGCAGAGAGAGCCGCGTACGTATGTGAATGCTGCCGCGTACCGCGCGGGGTAACTTATCTAGCGACCGTCTTACTGAGCAGTCGCGATTTTCATGCATTTCCATAAGAAATATCTTAAGGTCGTTTATTGTACATCCGCGTGCGTGCTTATCCCAGAGGGTTGTGCTGTTCGGGCCGAGTGATCAGTGTGTCGCCGGGTGATCTGATCTTTGCAGTGTGGCTAGTGCACTGTGTCGTTTCTGAGCCGTGTGGTCGTTGCCGCTCAATACTCCACTGCACCCAGCCACACACTTGAGGCCACGAGGTATTCCTCCTTCGCTGACCAGCGTGCGACCCGGTCACTCGCTTTGCGCCACTCCGTCGAGCCACGAGGCAGCTTGGCTGTCCAGCACGAACGAGAATGTAAGTACCCGCTCGATCGCTATTCTCTCTCTCTCTGCTTCAAGCTATGCTTCGTTCTCTCTTACCCCGCACTGCGTTTGTACATAACATTGGTTATTTACATAAAACTAATATTAAACTCAACTCGCTCTTTGTCATTTCGCTCCTGACTCTCAGCCTATTCCCTGCACCGAAAAAACTCCGGCACGTATAGTAGAATGTCGTCTAGGCATCAGCGCCATCTTCAATCAGTTGATTACTACACCCACTAACGGCACAACGCTTGTGCCAGAAAGTGGGAGCTCTGTCCTCCCGATCGCGAGGGCATGCGCTCAACCGTTTGAAGGGCTTACGCGGTATTTCGCTTTTTATAGACGCTTGATGAGATTTAATGTATGCTCAACAATAACAAAACATGAACTAATTTAATTTTTTTATTGTTAGATGATTAAAAAGTATATCAAATAATACATTTTCGAAATTTTTATTTAAGTGTTTTTTATACAGAATTATAAAAAATTACAAACCATATCGCGTAGATACAAATCGAATACTATTCTTTATGAGGGAAGTGACAGGACTTATTTCGGGCAAATTTTCATATTTTAAAAATTTATAAGTGTAGCAATCCTTAGTAATTTCGGTAATATAAGCATGTATATGAAAATCAAAGTTTGTTTTTTCAAAAATTTTAAGATAAAAATAAATATCGTTTTCCTTTGATACAATATCAATAATTTCGCCAAATTCAATTTCACTATTTAACATTTACTACTACGACACTTCCAATTTTATAATATATTCCATGTATTTCTAAAGACATAAAATATTTACATTTTTCGCTGTTTGATTTATTAAAAAAATAATCTCTTTTGGCTTTAGAATGAGGTAGTCCCCATTTTATTTGTGGCTCGAATTGTAAACTATTCATCATTTCAAACATTCTTAATGATTGCTTAGTAGCAATCGTTTTTAATAGATTTGTGCTTGAACTTGATGACTGCGCAGCTGATTTTATTGACCTGTGACTCGATTCAAAACGCATACTCCAAAAGTGTACAAGAGGTCCATTCATTAACAATAGTTTAGGATAGTGCGTCATATGATGAAACTTTGGCTTTAAAGGCCCGCATAGTTCCATATAAATTTTATTTAAATTTTCTACACTATGAGATAAAATCTTTGCATGCGCGCGAGTTACTCTAGACGATAGTACAATATCTATTACCTGACGTAAGCTTTTATACAAGTTCCAATGTCTATCGTCCCTGGGGATTCTATCTCCAATAATTAAACCAAAATACTGGACAAGAAACAACATTTCGGCAGCAGATATTTTTAAATCAATCTTATTTTTTAAACGATCTAGTTTAATTTCAGGCGGTATATTTTTGTGCTCTATTGTATCTGGATTAAAATTTTGAATACGCGTATTCAAATCATGTAACGTAAATAACTCTTTTTCGAAGACGTATGTAAATATAAGAAATCTCATTAAAAACTTTGTTAAAAACACACTCTTCCTTTATTCCTGTTTTACTAACGTTTTTCGTCTGTATATCTATACTATAGCTTAATTTGCTGCGCAATTTTTCAACTACTTCACTATGAAACTTTTTACATTCTTCAGAAGAAAGTTTACAAATCCGACAATAGAAATTCGCTTTGAACGATTCTACAAAACCGCATATACCATTTAGACCTAAATTGTCGCCTAATATTAACGTAAGTTGAAATTTGACTGTTTTAAGAACAGTTCCGATTTTCACCGTGATTCCAGTTGTTGATAAAAAATGGAGTTCTTCTATTAGTTTTTTAAAAACTATCTCGTTACTTGTCTGCTTTTTTTCATCAGCATATACTAAAGTAGAAAAAATAATGCTATTCAATAGCGAACTTACGTGCGGAGGTAAGCATGCTATGGAAGCATAAACAGCTCCAAATTTGTTTGTTCCGGCGTGACTCGTTAATGCATTTCACTAGCACTAGTAAAACTATTTCACTAGCAAACTTTTGGGCATACTTCTTCCACAAGTCCGCTTGCATAATATTCGTAATTATTTCTGTTTTTTTCGACAGCTGCTGAATGTAATCTAAAATTTGTTGTAAAATACCTGGAATTTCTAAAAAAATTTTCAAACTTTGTTGCAACGGAATGTTTATATCATACATTTTTTGTATTTCAAACGAAGAAATATTGTTAATTATACGTTCTTTAAATATTGATCCAATTTCAAAGATTTCACTATCTAAAAAATTTCTTTGACGAAATATTTTAAAACGTTTGTGCTCAGAATCGAAACCAGCAAAAACATTACTATATTTTTCCATCACATTTTCTATTTCTCTAATTGCAGAATCAGGCATATTGTTTTTAATTAATAAAACATGTTGCGAAGGAAATTATCAAAGTATTTTGTGACTGCATCTACGATGTTTTTAGGCAAATTTTGAATACTATATAAAGAAGAACAAAATGTCAGTATGGAATTAAAAATTGGTATGAACTTATCCATTTTTTATCAATAGTTTATTTTGCTATATCCTATAGTTATTTCTTAACTATAATCACAAGGTTTCAGTCTCTTTCTAAAGTTTTCAGTTACTTTGTAACATGATTTGTAAACTACAAACTATATTATAGTAGAATTATAAAATTTCTACTTATTCAACTATGCACACAATTTAAGTACCCAACTACCTATTTTCTTAAAAGTGAAATTGTAAATTATTTTGTTAAAAAATCCCCAAATGAAGTCACAAAATTGCGGGACTATTTTTAACGCGGATAAACATTTATAGCAGGCTTCCACAGCAGTGACAATGTTATCGTAACAATATTTTTCTTGATTCAAAATTAGGTACGTTTGAAGACTGTCTAATTTCCCAACACAAATAATGTACGGATGGATTTGTTGGTTTAATGAATACAACCACAATTCAAACTCCTTTTTTGCTTTATCAAGTCCATCAGCTGTCTGTAAATAATAAAAAAATAAAATTATTCAACATATTTTTTCGTAGAACATTCAAATTATCATTACAAAATGTACTTATAAAAAAGTGCAATCACCTCGACGTGTAAAATAAAGTTTTGAATCATTTGGGGTTTGGATAAGGCGATGATATCATTCCCAACTTTAACGGACTTCGAAACTCTTATTAGAAACGGAAATAAAAATAGAGCTATAACACTGTCACACGAACCTTAAATTAAGAGAAAAAAATATCAATTGATTAATTAAAATTAACAATACAAATAAGATTAAAGTTACCTTCGGCAACCAAGTTTTTGTGTGCTTTTAAAAATTTCGTAACCTCTACATTTCTGTTCATAGCCTTACATTTCGTTACAATTTTTCTAGCAATATCAGGCCAATGTGTCGTTAGCAAATTAGAATAACACTTTTCTGAAGACTTGGGAATCAAATTTCTTTCTCCATATACTCTAATAATACTCTCAAAATTCTGTTCCAACTAAAAAAAAAAAAATCAACAATTAACTCAAAAAGGTTTTTAACATAAGTTAAAGTTTGTAATATAATATTTCCATCTATTACCAAAATAACCGCATGCGGAGGTTTCAAGCATTGAAATGTTGAGAAATATTTGACTATAGTCAATTATTTAGTTTTCCTTTCGGTTATGTCAAGAAGAATCATACGTTTCTCGTATGCTGATTTCCAAAGTTCCAGTGTTTCTGTGACCGTACGTTTCTGAAAATCATAATTAGTCAGCTTCTCCAAACTATCATCTATTGACACTAAAATATAAATTTGAAGTTTAATATGTAAACAATTAATTATAGAATTAAAAAACAAAATTATTTTACCATGGACATTGCGCTCCTCTGATTTGTTTTCCTTCCCTTATTCGATCATCAGGTTTCAGATACATACAAATATCTGTTACACTAAGCTTGAAAAATTTTTCGTCGTCAATACCGTGCTCTATAACAACACAACGTAAAACTGACTTTAAGCACTTTCAGACCTGCTTACACTCCTATATATATGCACAATATATAAATAAAATTACCTTTGAAAGTAGCAGCCAAGTACTGGAAATTGTTACGTTGTAAAAAGTCCTCCATCATCACATCTGTACCGTTGTTTATACACTTAATAGATATAAATATAGGATCGATGGCCTTGTTGATGTTTGCCCATGCATGCGTTATACCTAACCTCATAGAACATCATCAGTTATGTCTTCACAAATATAGACATTAATAAAAACCGCTTGCCATGAGAAAAATAATAAACTTCATTTACCTGCTATAGATTTACACAAATAATTATCACTTGTAACAATAATGAATATGATGCAAAAGTTGTTCACTGCGGCATAGCTACCACGTGCGCACCATAGGGAAGAGAAAAGTCCGTGTGAACGAGGCGAGGGACAACTGCGCGTATGGCACAGCGATGGCGCCACTTTAGTATAACAGTCCGACTATACTGGCACAACGCATGAGCCGAAACCGGGAGGATATAGCTCTCACTTTTGGATGAGACACGCACGGCCGTTTACGTCTCTCATGCCGGAGTTTTTTCGGTGTGCGCTACTCTCGAATCAAATACTCGCGACCAAGCTGCGTAACATTAAACCCTCGACGCCTCCGCGGGCTCACGTGGTCAAGGACAAACACGTGTAGCATACTGCGCTACGGTCCAGGCTTCGAATAGTCTACAAGAGGTCTTGTAATGTATATGCAACGTGCTGCATACACATTTCCTCTCGCTACGTCTCCGACTGACGGATATCCCGTCATCTACATACACGGGGATACAAAACCCCATTATACTCATTAACATCTCACCCACGTGGAAAAGATTTATCCAGTCTGTATACCGGTTATATACAGCCAATTGTATACAGACTTTATACAAATGTGATCGCTTATTTTTAAATTTATCCAGTCTGTATAAAGTCTGTATACAGGCTATATACAATTGAGAAAAAACAAGAAAAATTTTCTTTGGTTGCCATGGTAATGATTCTCGTTGATAAGTCGTTGCCAGGGGAGCCGCACATCCGTTTTTTTTTATCCAGTCTGTATATAGACTGTATATAGTTTATATACAATCAATTTTGTATACAGTCGATTGCATATAGCCTGTATTTAACCTCTATACATACTACATAAATCTTTTCCACGTGGGCAGTTTCAATAACTTAATTATCAACATGAATATATGATATATCATTGTGCTCTTATTGCAGACATTTATTATCATATTTTGTAAACGTTATTATCATATAATTTTATACCATTTATGAAGAAAATATTTGTATCATTTCTAATGCCTTTTTTATTTTGAATTTTTTAAATTTTGGATCCATGAAATAAATAGCATATTAATAATATAATTCTGATGCATTAAGTAGATTTTAAACACTAATATACATGCTAATAATAAATAAATAAATTTTAGAAATTTATATTAAGAAGCTTCTGCCAAACATTCATACTATTTTTAATTTTTACTAATAAGACCTCTTGTCACACACGCTTCTTTGTATGTATTGCAAACGATTCCGTCTACAGCACACATATTTCTATAAAATTTTGTACCCCAAATATCTAACAATAAAACACGCAAAAAAGGTTTATATTTTTTTTAGATTTGCTAATTACATTATATGTATTATATGATTAACTACTTTTTTCTTATATTAATTTTTTTATGTTTTTCATCATTTTTCGATATGAATATGGAGATATATTATCATCTTTGATTGATTTAATTTGAACCAAGATGTTAATGATGTTAATGTTATATCCACATTTTCATTGATTCATTTATTTTCTTGACCTTCCACAAAATATACGTATTGGTCATGTTGTAATATGTCAATTTACGAAGTCGCAATATACAAAAAGGTATACTTCGAGCCATCTACTGGTTGACGACGATTTCGTGCAAAGAGTCAAGCTCACGCGAGAGCGAACGCACTGCGCATGACTCGAGTTTATAATATAAGCGCTCACTATACTGTATACCCTAGTACGTAGAGTCAGACTATGCTGCGCTGAACTCTACACTCTCTCTCTCTCTACGACAAGACACCGATGTGATCGGACGTGCCGACTACTGGGCTCTGAAGCCAGACTTATATTTTACAATATGCTATATTATTATTTAAACCTCACAGAATTTATTTATTTATCCAACCTTCCAACAGTTCATCTTGGTCATGAATAGGTAATTTATAAATCACATAAGATTACTCACTTAAAATTATAATATACAATGCATGGTCTTAGGTGCGCATACATATTTTGTTGAAACTTGTTGTATTATTTCGTCATAATTATATGTATTTTTATTATTCATATACCTTTGACCTAACCAATTTTATATATATTTTTATTTGTAAGGTCATTTGTCTCTGATTTGCATAAAAGACTCGTGAAATTCAATCTGGTCTATCTAATGTGGTTTCATGCAATAATAAATTGAAAATACTATCATCAACTTTAAATGGTTTCCCAATCATTTCGTTTTATGGCCCTAGTACTCCCTATATAAGTTAATAGTAATATCGACATCATTCTAATTTTTAAATTTTTAAAATTACAATTCATTGATTCTTTATATACATCTTCGTGCGTAAATGTGCTAGATGACTACGTATATAATATAATCGATAAGCTTTGTTTCTTGTTTAAACATCAATAATAAACTGTTGTGATACATTTTTTAAATTCAATCATACCAACTGTCCAACATGGAAGGAATGCGGTTGCTTTCTGACAAGTATCTCAGCTATTTACATTGCCACAAACAAACAAAAGGCACAACATTCTTTTGTATAATCTACGATGCAGCTTATTATCTGAGCTGCTTGGCAGAAAGATCAAAATTATAGGCAAGTGAGTGACAATCTAATAATCTGCCCAGAACATAGCTACAAGGACATAACGTTAAAAATTGAGAATGACAGCATAAGTGAGTCAGCAAAATTGTTGATTGCACAAATAAAGTTAAATAAATCAGAGGAAATAAGGAAAGAACTGTTAATGTCAAATAAAAATTCAAAATTCTAAATGTGTGCATTCTAGTGCATAAATTGCTACACATTTTATTTTAATATTGATTTTTAAATGCAAAACAAAAACGAAAGTATCATTTTATCTAATAGGCCCAGTCTGTGAACCCTGCGATAGATGGCGGCACAAACGTTTATACGGTACACATTTTTCTGCTGTGCGAGTCATGTTTGTTACATATTTATATACCATACATGTAAACAAAATATATGTATAAGCTAAAGTTGTAGTTGCATAATTTATAATTTATTAATTTATAAATTACAACAATGGATGCTATACATACAAAGTGGCGTAAACCGAAGCCAAAAATAATCGTAAAAGTGCTACGAGTGCAGCTAACCTAATAAAAACTCGAGCAAATGTAAATAAGACTGATCAAAATAAAAATGCAACAAAAACTAGTGTTCCAAATCGTAATTCTCCCAGTGAAAAACCTTGCAGCAGAAGTGTTTCTAATAATACAGTAAATGCTATGCAACCTAAACTGCAAGAGTCAGCAAGAACAAGAAAATTGGCGTTTACTGATATGTTAAAAAGTTCAAGTGATGTTGATGATGAGGAAGAAAACTTTTTATTAACATAAATGTTTTTAGAGTTATAGTTGACAAGATGATATGTGAATTTTGTAATACAAATTCAGTGAATTTTGAATTAGGACAGCGAAATGATTTGCTGTGAATTTATTGTTTATTTGCTAAGTTTGTGTTAAAGTATGTGTGGATATATTTTCAAGCTCACGCACAGATCCTAATAGGAACAACTCTTCTTTCGTGATCAATGAGATCGTAGTGCAGTCTCTCCAGGATGTTTGTGCTTCTGTAAATATGCACTGCATGTCCACTTCGTCCTTTTACCGTCACATGGAAACAGTGAAAAGTCAAGCTATACAGCTAAAAAGAGAAGTTCTTTCAAAGAGCAGAAAAATTGTGCATCAAGTTCATGAAAGTTTGCATCCAGATTCATTATCTGAAAAAGTGATTGACATTCTTTCTTCGTACGATGGATCTTGGCATAAGCGTGGGTTCACCTCTCTTTATGGATTTGGTTGCGTTATTGACGTGATGACTGGTCTTGTTGTCGACTATGAAGTGCTTAGTAAATATTGCCACATGTGCATGATTACTGAAAAGGATTTAGGATCTGACTCTCCAGAGTTTAATATTTGGTACAAATCACACAAAACTTCAGGCAATTGTAATAACAGTTGTGATGGCTCTTCCGGCTCCATGAAGTTAGCCATAGCTGATATTCTATGGCGAAGATCTGTGAGTGATTGAGAAATGAGATATATGACAATGCTATCTGATGGTAATGCTAAGACATTCAATCATTTATTCTCACTTAATATTTATTCGGATCCATTAGCGAAAGAAGAGTGCATGAATCATGTGGCTATACGCTTGTCTACAACTTCAAGAAAAATAGTAAAAAGTGCTAAAGCAAAGGGGATAACACTTGGTGGAAAGTCATCTGGAGCGCTGACCAACAAAGTGATTGGCACGCACGCATGCTGGATATTATAGGAATGCTATTGTTCGCAATAAAAACAATGTACGGACATGCAAAAACAAATTATGGCTACTTTATATCATTGTAGTTCCACAGATAAAAAGCACAATCATTCACTGTGTCCTCAAGGAAAATAGTCTTGGTGCTTTTACAAGCGTGCTGTAGCAGAAAAACAAGCCGCATAGTCATACAAGTATGCAAGTGTTTTTGAATCAGGTTGCTGTAGAAAATATTCTACCAATATATGAAAGATTGTCAAATGAAGAATTATTAGCTCGGTGCACCCAAGGGCTTACTCAAATAGCCAACGAGGCTATACATTCAGTGCTGTGGAGAAAGTGCTCCAAAAATAATTCTTCATCAAAAACTAGAGTAGAAATTGCTGCAGCTCATGCAGTTTCTGTGTACAAACTGAGTTGTGAAAGAAGTGCTGAGATACTTGCATCAATCACAAACAGTAAGATGACAAGTCAGGCAAAAAAATTACGACTCAGAAGGATAAAAATAAGTAAATTATTATTATCTGATGACTGAGATCAGACTGATGCTTAGTAAGGTTATGTAAATATAAAATAAGAAGATATTAATGTTAACATTAAAAACCAAAGTACGGATGATTATGAAATCATTTTATAAAGATTTATGTACAGTGAAATAGATTATTTATAAAATATTATGAATAACAGTCCTTTTTTACAAAAACCTCATTTTATCAGCTTTAAGTTTTGAAATATTCAAAATGCATCCTGCGCAATGCATTTCCATTTCATGATTCCAGCAAACTACGGTGAATTCTTTGTTATTTTAACAGCAAATCATAGTGATTACATTTTTATTATAGCCTATATGATATTAATGGCAAATCCAGGTACATCAAAATTTATTGTAATTTAACTCATTTTATTATTAATTTTATGCATTCAAATTACATATTTATTTATAAAAATAAAAAAATTTATTTGAAAATCTATTCACTATAATTCTTTCACGTCGACTTGAAGATTACACTCAAATTTTCTGGAATCATGAGATGCAAATGGGTTGCGCAGGATACCTTAGCAATACAGCTAAATTATAATGAAAAATTTTGCTTCATCTGCATTATCCAACTATATATTAGATAAATTGGTCTGAAAATGTACATAAAATCATAATTTTTTATATACACGAGGTCAAAATCTTAGCCCTTAGTCACCTTAAGAGACGAAGTTGCAGCGATGAGTTCGCCTTCTGTAAAAAGAGGAATCTCGTCTGCCGGTATTTCCGATGTTCTGTCTAGTGTCTGATGGGATGTGTGGAGAACAGCCCATCGATTACTTTTTCCATCGTTTCAGCTTCCATGGGTTTCGTGCGTTTCATTTCGCTCATCTTTCGTGTAACAATCGCGTATGCAACGCCGAATGATTTTTTCTCGATGTCGTCAATAATCTTCGTCCAGTTTCGGTGCTTGCTCTCTTTTATCGCGTCTCTGAGATTTTTTTGCGATTTGTCCTATCTTTTGAAAAGGTCTCTGGTTTCAGGTCTTTTCTGCTTTCAGGCTCTTTGAGCCCCTCTTCTAGTGTAGAAATTTTCTTTCCTGAGCTCCGCAATGTCGTCTGTCCACTAGTACACCGGTCTTCTCTGGTGACTGGTAGACACCCTGGGCATGGTCGCATCGCAGATCTTAGTTATCAGATTAGTAGTTTTCTCTACAATTGTCTCTGCTCTTTCGCTTCCGGCTAATTCGTGCGAGATCCCGTTGTATGGGAGGTTTGCGCTTTGAATTAACATCGCAAGTGTCTCTTGGTTCATGCGTCGGGTGTTCCATCTTGGCGCTCGACGGTGATTTCTCCTTGTACTGGTTTACGGTCTTCGTTGATATTGAATAGAATATACTGGTGGTCGCTAGCTGTATATTCTTCCGTGACGTGCCAGGCCCTTATGTTGCGGATCGTCTTTTCGCTTGCCAAGGTTACATCCGGCATTGATTCCCCAAAGCCTGTTCTACGGTAGGTAGTAGTATTACCCTCGTTCGCTACTATCAAGTTCAGCCTGGCTGCCTTCTCGAGAATGGCTCTGCCTCTTGGGTTTGTCGTCGGTACGCTCCATTCTGTGGCTCTCGCGTTAAAGTCGCCCCCGATCACGATTTTCCCGGGGACCTCTCTAATAGCGTCCTCTAATACCCCTAGTTTCCTTGTAAAGTCGGCGGCAGTTAGGTTCGGTGACAGATATACGCTGAAGAATGTTATGCGACCCATCCTTCCTCTTACGTAGTCTTCTCCCGTACCCGTATTCGCCAACCCGCGCCCAGGCACTCAAATGGCCGCGGTTTTTTCGTCGTTTGACACCCAAAATGGTGGGTCTAGGTTCTTGTATTGTTCGCTGATCAATAGGACATCCACTTTCTGCTCCCTCACGTGTTGGGTTAGCAAATCATGT
This sequence comes from Trichomalopsis sarcophagae, assembly GCA_024372645.1. Classification (NCBI taxonomy): domain Eukaryota; kingdom Metazoa; phylum Arthropoda; class Insecta; order Hymenoptera; family Pteromalidae; genus Trichomalopsis; species Trichomalopsis sarcophagae. The sequence goes on along the minus strand of QLSS01000839.1, from coordinate 10,164 downwards.
GCGAGCCTACTTCTGTGCAGGTTTCCTTGGAGTATCTTCGCCATTATCTTTGGATCTTGCTTGCGTTTAGGGCCGTCCGGAAGACTGCGCACGCTCCGGTGCCTGGAGTATGCATCGTCCTATCCTCAGGCGTCATGTCAGCTTTGCAAAGAAAAATCTTTATCTGTTGGTCGACATTGCATGCCGCCGCTCTATGTCCATCCGCACCACACTTTCAACGGCTAGTGCTCCTGTCAGGGCCTTTGCATTTGGCTTTCACGTGCCCGTAGCCAAGGCAACGGTAGCTCGCACCCGCACTCGGCAGTTTACCCAGCCGATGCGAATCTTTCCCTTTTTGAGCAGTGCGGCGGCCTTGGTCTGGTCCAATTCGACCACCGCCATCCTCTGCTCTCTCGTGTTTGGCTTAAACAGATGGACTTTGGCATCTTCTTTGCCGCAGCCTGTTGCGACTGTGATAGCACTGTTGACCTCTTCCTTCGTCGTAAGTCCATCGATGTTTATGTTCTCTAGTATTGTCTTGGAGATCTTGCCCTTAATTGTGCCTGCTTGTCTGATTGCCTCTTAGATGGCCTTTTGAAATGACTTCTTTTCATTTCATCAGAGTCAAAATGTCAGCATAGGTCTTGCCACTCTCCGGTTTTATCAGAATGGCGTCCGTCCTCTGACGTGGAGCCCTCTTTTCTTTTGTTGAATCTGCTCTGGCTTTACCTTCTGTTTCTTTTTAGCCTTCCTGCCAGCAGCTACTTCCCATTGTGTATAACCATGAGAAGTCTGGCCGTTTCCCTCGCAGTCCCTACTTGTCGAGGGATCATTTACATCCTTTTTGTCTTTTTTGACGGGGGTACCGCCGCCTCCGTCAGATGATAACTGTACTCTCTTCTTTGATTTTACCGTTTTTTGCGGCTTTGCATTGTCCTCACTAGATTGTTTGGGGGGACTGCCTCCTTGAGACATCTTCCATCTGGTCAAGAAGCGTGAAAGCTTCGATCATCATGGATCCTATTGAGGATAAGCCTTCTTTGATCTTGATATTCACGTTCTTTTGCTTTTCCAGGGTTTTGGTCATTTCCCTGGCCGTTTCACGCACCTCCCGTAACTTGTCTCGCAGGCTGGCGTGGGCTTGTAGCCAATCCCTTATGGTCTGGCTCTCTTCTCCTACCGCTGCGTTCTTGTCATACCGGTATGCTGCAGCACTCATGGTGCTGCCTATACTGGTACTGCTGTAGCACTCATGGTGCTGCCTATACTGGTACTGCTGCTTGATTTGTGGATTGGATATCCACCGTCTTGTGTTGTTGGCACCTTTAAGGTTTCAACTTCCAGGTTCTCCTGTGGGTTTTCCCCGAGTTTATTTGTGGTTCCCATATTATAAGCATTTTTCTTTATCCCGGCAATTGTCGGACCCCCTGGATCCCCCCGTCTATTGGGGCAGCTGACATGGCCCCAACACATGACTGTAGGCGGTGCCAGATTGGGTACATCATGTCAGGGTATAGCACGCTCTATCGCACTAGCCCACCTCCACTCTCTCGAGCCTCCCACCCCGAACACAGGTGCTCGGCTCTCTGGAGAGTTTCCGGCGGATGTCACACAATAACACGCACTCACTTGAGCCGGTTGACCGAAACTAGCTAGGTAACCGGCCTCCCGTCTTGCTGTCAGCGGGAGCCAAAGATGGTTCGGGTCACTTCGGCACACAACCGTAGGTCTTGAAGAGACCGTTAGATCGCCTCTCCATCCAGGATCTCCCTTTGACAGCCCACGGGTCGCACCGCACGGCAAACGCGGCGGCCTGATTTGGTCCACGGAGCATATTTTATTTCTGCTCTACCCTCCGAGGCGTGTGCCTCGGTGAGCACTCCCCCATCCGCCAACCGGGGGACGCGCCACATACGGGGTGTCAGGCTTCCCCGCGTGGAGGAGTTATCACCATTGCTATTTCCATATATTACAATAATAATAACCGGTTAATTAAGGTATTAAAAAATGCAAATTATGTGGATAGTAATAGAAAAAATTATGCAGGTTAACAAAACCATCATTACATTTAATTGATTTAAATACATAATAAAAGTACATATTATATAAAGTATATACATTAGTCTAAAATATATTTTTTGTATCTAAAAAGATGCTTACGACGACAGAACACTGTCTACGGATAAATGCATCAGGTATCGGTCAAAATTACCATCAAACATTCATCATATCTTGAAGACGATATCCAGGTGTCAAGATGAACTCCAGAACGACGAGAGATTGTCTAAAAATGAATACACAAGGTATCGATCAAACCTGCCATCAAATATTTGTCACAAATCGTAGAGAATGTCGACGAGAGATCGTCTACGAAGAAGTGTACCAAATATCAATTAAAATTATTGCCGAACATTTGACACATCTTGTAGCTGATGCCCAGTTTTTGGGATGATCACCAGGACAACGGGGGATTGACTACGAAGAAGTGCACCAAGTATGTGTACTATAAAAAAACGTGGAGGATCGTCTTAGTTCCCGAAATTCATTGTTCTATACCTATATATAATCAATTTTATGTTATACGGGACTTCGTTTTATTAATTTAATAAAGATTAAATGTATTTGAAGATACTGATATATACTACAAACAAATATTAAAGTCTTTAAGAGGTAAATTAAAATAAACATTTTCTGTATCATATAGTAGGATTCTGTCCTTCAGGTAGTCCGACATAATTCTTCTCACATACACCGGTACTTCTTTTTTTCGTAGAGCCTTTTGTACTTTACCCCAGTTAGCGGAGTTGAACGCATTTTTGACGTCAAGTATAATGATAGCACAGTACTTCTTGGATCCTCGTTTCCATATTTTCCCTTTTATCGCAGATCGGTATATATATTAGATTTTTACCCAAATGGTAGGGAGCCAAAGATGTCAATTTTGGCAATTTTTGGATTTTCATTACAAATTAATTAATTCATAGCTCCTAAGGGAAGCATTTTGCACTATAGACGTTTAGAAGCTAGAGGAAAGCTCCTATCTTCTGCGCTCTGATTAGAGTCAAGGCAGGAAAGGGGACAGACCGGGTTAAATGAATGATAGAACTTAGTGTATGATAACAACGGCTTATATTGTAAGACTAGAAGTTGGTGGTCCGCCAGGTGGCGCGTCGGTTCCTTGGTGGTGCCCGGTGGGGACCCCCACAGCTACTCCCCCACCAGAGACAAGGGCGGATTGCCCGAGGAACGATGCGATGAGGAAGCTGGACGCGGCGCTTGTGCCGTAGATGATGCGGTTGCGGGGCGCTGATGCGAGGCGAGTCTGCGGTGACGGAATGCCGATGAGTTGGAGTCGCCAGGTCCTGATAGGCTGGTTGGACGAAGACCCGGGAATGCGTCCGCAGAAGGCCTGTAGCCGATGTTGCCGAAAGAAGAAAAAAAAAACAATATCTGCCTGGACAGCGTCCAGTTGTGTCAGTGCTGCAGGTTGTCACTGCAGTAGCCGGCAACCCGGAGCGTAGGGTCAACGGCGTTGAAAAGCGTCCTTGCTACACATCCTCGGGTGCCGGAATGCACCAGGACATCGGTGCCGAGGATGTGGTTGAAGCTAGACGATGCGCTGAGAGACACCTCGCTGTTGCTGTCCGTGGGTCCCAGCGTCGACTGCGATGGAAAGAAGGCCGGAGCGAGCATCGTCAGCGTCCTCGATAGCGCTGGCCCATGCGCATAGTCGAGCGCACGGCCTGGTAGATGCTGGTGGGCCTGGGACAGCGGTGATGCGATGGCCTTGAGCGCTGTGACGTAGCGTGCGCGGAATGGCGCGTTGCTGCCGCGGCTAAAATGGCCGTGTTGGCGAGCGCGGCACGAGAATCGCGGCGTGTGGCGCGAAATGGGGGCCATGAGCGCCGCTACGTTGGCGTTGAACGTCGTCCCTCACTGAGCGTCCTCGGGTATCGGATGTGCCAGGACGTCGGTGCCGAGGATGCGGTTGAAGGCGACGTTGCGTGATGGACTGCTACTGCCCGGTCGACGATGAGCTATGCTGTGTCGACGTCGAGAGGATGCTCCGCTGCTGGCAGGGACGGCTTGTTGTGCGCAGCAGAGCCGCTCTGTGGCGTGCTGGACGACGACGGTCGGCTGCTGGCGATGTCTGCAGGATCCGGTGTTGGCGTCATCGTCAGCGTCATGGGTCCAGCGCTGTACTTGTCGCGCGGCGTCTGTCGCTGCGAGCGAGGCGTATGGCTGCTCGCTGTGCCGTGCGAGACGTGGCGCGTTGCTGGGACGGCTGAAAATGACCGACCGGGCGCGAAAGCGAGAGAGACAGCGAGACGCTCGAAAGCGAAGCGCGATGTGTAGCGCGAAATGGCGGTTTTGCGCGGCACGACGGCGTTTCTGGCGCCGAGTGACAGGTTTCGCGAGGCGCGATGGGAAGAGCGACTCGACCTGGCGAAAGGATCCACCTGTCCAGGCGATGATGTTGCCGACTGCGAGACGCCGGGGCGATGCTGTTGGTCGCCGCGACGACGGCTCGATTAGAAGCCGCCGGTGATGTTGCAGCAGGCTCTGCGCTGCTGGTTTACGTCGTCGTGTGCTGTCGTTCGCTGACTGACGCGGCGCCCGGTGTCCGTGGGTCTCACCGGCTGTAGAGGGGCCAGCGCGAAAAGACGTGAGTTTGTCGGTGTAAAGACCGAGAGAGCTGAATAAAAGCTCAAAGTGAGCGAAGGCAGCTGGCCGCCGATCGGAAAGCCGAGGCGAGCTCCGAAGAGAGCGAGCTCGCGATCGAGGCTTTGCGAAATGACGCGGCGTCGAAAATGGCGCCGCGCGATGACTCGTGGATTGCGAGTTCTAAGACGGGGTCACCACTTTAGAAGCTAGAGGAAAGCACCTACAACAACGGCTTATGTTGTAAGACTAGAAGTTACAAGAGACCGATAGGTCTGTCCAGATCGGCAGCCAGGCCGAGACTGATAAGACGACAACCTCGCCTCGTGCTCGCCACGGCGTGGTGGTCCGCCAGGTGGCACGTCGGTTCCTTGGTGGTGCCCGGAGGGGACCCCCACAGAAATGAATATACTTTTTATTTGTAAAATCTTCTCACCTTTTTAATAAAAATACCCTTAAAGTCATATTTTTAAAAATATCTTTCATTAGGTCTGAGGGGGCATGTTAAAGGTACATTTTAAGCCCGGGTAGAGTAAAGAAGACGGTCCGGACCTTTCACAAAGCCGTGGCAAGTAACTAAAAACACTTATTTATATAGTAAAATGTATCATGAATTTTGGCCAATGATTTTGTACGGTAAATATATAATATTTTTAGGTAGAAATAGTGTATATTGTAATCATTTTCAGAAATTTTTTTTTGTTTTCTAATTTGCGTAAAAAGAAAAAAATTTTATCGGACGAATATTTTGTTGTTTTTTTGTAGGATTTAACCCAGACTGGACCCCTTAAGGGCCAAATGGTTAAAATTGATGGATTGTTACAAGGCGGGTATACCGAGAGATCGTAAGATGCTCTCTTTGTCTGCCGACCTTGAACAATACGGGGGGCCAACGAGAGTTAGTTCTAGGTTAATATTTGGTTGCTCTGACAAGGGCAGATGTGGAAGATGATGGAAAGCCGAGAATGTGGAGCGGCGATGACTGCAATGAAAACTTCGACGTAGTGCGAGTAGAGCGCGGACCTTGCCGAGAGCTCTGTCCGAGAGGGTAGGGAGGTCTGCACTGAGTAGAAGCCGGGAGACAACTCATGCTGGCGCTCGAGCGCGCCTCATACTTATAGGCATTCAGTGAGCATCACCGATACGTTAGTAGGAGTGGGGTACTTGCGCGTAAGGGACTGTGAGAGAGAGGGAATCGGGTATGAAAGCAACTACGCGCGACAGTTGTTGAAAGATGGGGGGGGGGGGTATCAGGCTTGGATTACTTTTTCTGCTTTTCCTGCCATTCCCAGGGCTCCCTGCCTGGTGCATCGGTTCAGCTACCTACCTAATTGGCGTCTTTAGAAGTCCCTACCACTGCTTCGCATTTGTCCGAGCTTGCGCCTGTGAGGCAAGAGAAATACGGAATTCCACTAAAGGGAAATTCTCTGGAAAAATTCGCCTCGAAGCAGCCCGAGTCCAAAGTACTTTTCCCGTGGAAGTACAACTCAGAGAAAATACGATTACATTCACCGGGAAACGAACCCACAACCTTTTGAACGAGCGCCAGTTACGGCGTGCGCTTTAATCAACTAAGCCACGGACATTGAAGCTGAAATATTTCAATTTTTTAAAAGTCATAAAATTATGCGATGAAACGTTTGAAATCAATGCATAACAAATTTATGTCACAAATCACATAGAACAAATACATGAAGTAAAACGTAATTTTAATACAACATAAAATTGCGTTAATATGTACATCTTAAATCTCTTCTGGAAGTGTTAAAAAGTTTACAACAAGTCTTCACAATAAACTGCAAGGTAGTATCTACAAAGTATGCAGAAATGCTCTAAGCAAAAAGTATTCGAGCTAACTGCAAAAGAGTATGCTGAAAACGTGCATACCTGTCGTGGTTACAGCTGCGGACTTTGCTACAGCCTTTTTTCCTATAAAATACATGACAAATTGACATAGAGAACTACGTGATTTTAAAATATTACAAAATTACGTCAATGACAGCCATATAAACAATTAATAAAAACAGATTTCGATAACTTGAATTTTGTCACTACTTTCAACCTTTTCTTACAATAAACTTTATTGAATATAATATTATTCCAACGAAAAACATTAGGAGCAAGCTAAATCACCCTACTAAAGTATCATTGTAATATTTATTAAATTTATTTCTTTTTCCAGACAAAGCAACAAGCACTGCCTAATCAAGGTGTGTGGGATATGCGTGGAAAACAATTTTTCACTGGAGTGGAAATTAGAGTGTGGGCCATAGCATGTTTTGCCCCGCAAAGAACCGTACGTGAAGATGCACTGCGGGCATTTACTTCACAACTCCAAAAGATAAGCAATGATGCTGGAATGCCGATTATAGGTCAACCATGTTTTTGCAAATATGCGACCGGACCAGATCAAGTTGAACCCATGTTCAGATATTTGAAGTCTACATTTCAAGCTTTGCAGCTTGTATGTGTTGTTTTGCCTGGAAAAACGCCGGTATATGGTAAGAAGTTTTTTTAATAGAAATATCTAATGACGTAAATATACAAATGAGAAATGTATACCTGCACGAGTGTTAGCTCTAATTAAAATGTAATGACACAAAATATAATTTTAAAAAGTTAAATTCGTACAAAAATTATATTTATAAGCAGCAAACGCCTTGAATATAATACAGCAAATCTAACTCATATATTTTTTGTCAAACATTATCAGGTAATCGTACAGTTTAGTCTTGAAGGTATTAAGAGTTATACTAAGCCGGATTTTGTTGGAAATGGAATCCTAAAAGTACAAATCCGTAATTGAAAACGTGCGCACATACAGTAGTAGCAGTGAAAATCATACAGGATAGAGGTCTTTCCTTTAGTAGATTAACTCATTTCTTTATTTGGGATAAGAAAGAAGTAAATAAATTAACATTAAATTATGTTGAATACTTTAACATTAATAATAGCACTTTTCATAAATAATATTTCCTCTTTTTTCTGACAATAGACATTTTAATCATTTTCGAAGTGTAAATGGTATTGTACGTATTATTGATGTAGATAATATTGTTTAATAGTTATTATTTTTCCTTATTATTAGTCACGTATGTGCGTATATGTATATAATTTATTAAATTACATCATTGTTCGATATATGCGTATCCTAACTTCACTAAAGTACTCCAATGGATTTATTTTCTATTCAACTAGAGATTATTTACAAAGTATTGTTTTTGATACTTGAAAATCCTGCAGAGACATACGTAGTTGCCTGATCGCAGGTCTGGTATATACAAAGAAAATAAAAATTTATATACTAAAACTTACAAACTAAAAAACAATATAAAATCTTTTTCAAAGTACATACTTTTCCTAAATAAAATATAACTATAATAATCTTTTGAAATCATAGGCGATTTAGAGCATATAATATACATAAACAATAGTACCAGATCACTTTCTAACATTTTTTTTTTCATTATAGCCTTCTCAAGTCCTCTTAAAGTCATATATGGCTCTTTCCTCTGCCCGATATCATACAATGGTACCGGCTAGAGAGGTCCCTATGATGCATCTCGACTGGACCTACAGTTTAATTATACAGTGCGAAACTGTATACAGTGGGATCCGAACCACTGTATACAGTTTCGCATTGTATGGGATCCGAACCACTTTCTAACAGTTAACTTTGATCCAGCTTTTGATTTTTTTCATTTGTGCATGTTTTTCAATATTGACATTTTTAAGTCATTCTGTAGAGCTTAAAAAATAACAATTACTTTATAAAAGCTTGTCTAATCACTAATTCTTTTCTTATGTTTAGAAATTATAATACTTTTGTTCCTCGTTACACTGACGGAAGCTAGAAACTGCATTTTGAGATCATCATAGTGCAATTTCAGCGCCTCAAAACAGAAAAGTTATTTTAAGTTAAGCGGATTGTCATGAACTACGAAATTATTTTTATTGACTGATTTTAATATATTTTTTTAACCTTCTGTAATATATCTAAATTACTATAATATGCCCCTCCAGGCAATAATTCCATAGCTTATTACAATATGAAAAAAAGCATAGTAGATAATTCTCAGTATTTCGACGATATTGTATATGCTTATTTCATTTTAGATTGTAGTCCAAAACTATCTCTAGATATTTGGCACTTATCACTCTTGCAACATTTTTATCTCCTATTCTAATGTGACTTTGAGCTGGTGCACTATCAACGTAGCTGCCAAAAGTCATACACATTGTTTTATCAACCTCAATTATTCACGCGATCTTGAGCATTGTCCCAATTTCCTCGTGCTGCTACTATTGCCGTATTATCAGTGTAGGCCATAATTTCCCTAAAGGGAATCTCACTCAAGATATCATTAATATTGTCACGGGGCAACTAGGCTTTAGCGCAACAGCCGCGAAGACGCTGTCGCGTCAACGAGGGGGATAACTCACTCTTTCTGATCTCTGCACGGCTATCCCTCGATGATGCTGGAGTCGACAACGGACGTTAGCCGCTTGTGCAATGTCGACTCCGTGCTATGCTGCCGGGTTACCTCGGTGTACAACTGCCCAGCGTGCGAGGCTCGCCGCGCTTTCTTCGCATATAGAGTCCCCGGTTAGGCGCGCGTTCCGTGGCCGCGCCGAGATGTCACCGGCTTTACTTTGTCCGGGTTCGTCAGAAGAACGCAGGAGTATGGAATAACACTGATGCATTCGTGTATAACAAAAGATGTCTGTATTCTATATAATGTCCGTACAATAGGCTGCGCGTCGCGAGAGGACGAATTCGCGCTCACGGTTCTACATTTTTGTAATTTCTAGTGTATTTGTAGGCCAAAGAAATATCGACAAAGTTAATTTTTGGCATTTTTAGAACCTTACTATTAGGTTTAATAATACTACTACTTAATTTATTACCAATTTCACAGAAAAATTTGATAATATTTTTAGCTATTTGTACTTTATCAGTAATCTTATTATTATGAACTATTAAATGATTTATGGTATCATTAGTAATTGCTTTTTTATCCATTTTTGTATTAATAATTTCCCATAATTTTTTTGGGTTGTTGGAATTATCTTGTACTAGGTTTTAATCGAATTTAATTTTAGTATCTGTAATTACATTATCCAGTATTTTGTCATAAATTTTATACTGAGCTTTGAGTTGTTCATAATTTTTATCAAGTTGCCGTAAATCATACAAAAGTTGGTTTTTATCACATGATTATATTATCGAATTAGTTAATCAGTTCTTTCTACCTAATCGACTATTTTTTGCTTCCTTCTTAAGGAAGCCTTGTGATAGTAATTTTTAGAGTTTGTGTAAAAATGTGAGAAGTGTGTTTTGATGCATTTTCAGTCGAAAAATGGTGTTTTTGGAAAATATCAGTACGGGTGTATGTGTGTGTGCATTCGTTCTTATTGGGAATTCACACATGGGCGGGACTGATATATATATATATATATATATATATATATATATATGTAAGCTTGTAGTTTACCAAGCTTGGCTTTGTCACTTGTTGACAT